>JAPMUY010007444.1:0-57416 GCA_026901105.3 Galaxias olidus | reverse complement strand
CTAAAAGCCCAAGTCCAAAAGGAAGAGGCGGAAGTGAATAAAAACAAGGCTGGGGAAGCCCCCCGACAAATGCCAGTCACCGACATGTCTGCCATGGTGCAGCAGGCAGTGACTGCGGCCTTGGCACAAGCCCAGCCCTTGACTGGCTCAGTCCAGCAGGCTGCCCCATACTATCCACCCGCTCAACGGGGGGGGGGGGGGTACAAGGGGTGGCCGAGGAAGAGCAAGGCGAACTGGGTGCTTCCTGTGTAAAAAGGAGGGCCATTGGCTGCGGGACTGCCCGCTGCTCCCTCTGTGGCAGGGGCACACAGGCTCGCCCCAGTGGGAAGAGGAAGAGGAGTACCCGCCACCGGCTGCTGTCACAAAGGAAAAGATGGAAATGTGGCCTCCTTTGCCGTGGTTGAGAGCAGAGGAGAATGTATGGCTACTATTGACGCAGGCACCATACCACAACCAGCATCAGCACAACTGGCTGAAATCATGGCTTTAACACGAGCGCTAGAACAGGCTGAAGGAAAAATGGTCACTCCAACGGATCTGTGCCACCTGGAGCAGGCAAACCAGACACTGAAAACGAAAATTGCAAAAGCATGCACAGGCAATGAACTAACTTGGCTAGATGCGTTGCCATTGGCCTTAATGTCTATGCGCTCTTCACCCCACAGTGAAACTCATTTAAGTCCTCATGAGCTGTTGACAGGGCGACCCATGCCAGGTCCACTCAGAGAGGCTGGGTTGGGACCCTCGTTGGACATATTTCAGGTAGAGGTTGATGCCTGCATGAGCACGTTGACTAATCTTGTACGAGTGTTGTCCACACAGGTTGAACGCGTGGGAGAGCCACTGACACCGGCACCAGAGGACCATCCTGCTCCAGTAAAGGTTGGTGATTGGGTGAGGATCAAAGTTCATAAAAGAAAGTGGATCCTAGGTGGACTGGCCCGTGGGAAGTAGGAAAAGAGACGTCACACGAGGTTCAGGTAAAAGGAAAAGCAGGAGTCAATTGGCACCACCTCACACGTTGTGCACCCTCTGAACCACCTTCCCGCACGTTACGGGAAGTAAGAACCGATTTAAGGTCTGTGGCTGGGCCAATTACTCCATTGAACACAAGCCATGAAACCCCTGTATTGCCCCCTCGAGAGGAGGGGCCCATCCAGGGTTTAGTGGGGTAGCAAATGCCGCTTTTAATGTCGGGGGAAGGCCCGGAATGGTTCCTGTCCGATGAGGACGAAGAAGTTCTTTAGGTGGTGTTATACCTTAAAAGGTATAAAAGGAGGGTATCTCTAGAAAGCGCTTCCTCGTCTTCCAGCGTGCTTTATTTCACATGTTATTTTGATTTCTCACATGTTACTTTGATGAATGCACATTTGATTATTTCACATGTTATTTTGATTTCTCACATGTTACTTTGCACATTTAGATTTTTCCCACCCATGTTATTTTGATTTTTTCCCATGTTATTTTGATTTCTCACATGTTACTTTGATGAATGCACATATGATTTTTCACATGTTATTTTATGATTTCACACCTCTAGAGGTGTGAAAGGAGGGATTTGTTAAGATTTAACCATTTAGTTACATATTTTATATGCTGTGTATTAGACCACTTAATTACATATATTGTGAGCTGTGTATTTAAAGGACAATCCTACACATTATAATCTGTTCAAGGTCTGTCAATGGTCATTGTTACGATCTAGGTAGACTCTCTCCCCCTCTCTTACAGCGCACTCCTGTATTTGATACAACGACACAATGGCAGAGGCGTGCCTAGAGGCTTAGTACTGAGCCTGCGCACCAACAAGGGAGGGTCTAAAGTCTAAACCAATGACTTCTCTCCATCCAGTTGACATATGATCTTGTATTCTACCACTGTATAAAAGGAGGGCACACCCCTCCCAGGTGGTGGCATTCGGTAGACTGGGTTTGTGTGTCTGTGTGTGTGTAGGACAGCAGACTGGTGTAGCGTGGTGTTGCCCTTTGTTATCTTTTGATATCATCGTATTCTTGACATTATTATTTTGTATTGATTACTTTATTGATTAAAGCTTGCTATCGCTTATTCCTCTAGTCCTGTCGTCTCTCTGAACTGCGGGACGCGACAATATGTTGACATTACATGAATCACTGTTGTTAATGTTGACCCAACGGACATATTGCATCAATCCATGATATGAGGTTATTTTGAATAATGAATTTTACACAGTGGCGATCAATATGTACTCACAAGTAGGGAGGGGCGGATCAATCCTGAAATATTGATCCTATCAATCTTGAAGTTTATTTTTGAGAATCAAACCTCACAAAGAAATAATCGATACCAAGTGTTTACTTTAACCAGATTTATTTAATGTAATTATATTTCTATTAGAGCCCTGTGACAGACTGGCGACCTGTCCAGGGTGTACCCCGCCTCTCGCCCTGTGTCGGCTGGGATAGGCTCCAGCCCCCCCCCCCCCGCGACCCTGCATAGGATAAGCGCTAAAGCTAATGGATATTTCTATTAGATTGATGCTAAAGTGAAAAAATGTATGTTGTAGTAATTGCGTATCACGGGAACTACTTCTCCTTTCGCCCTGTCTCATCACTCCACTCCATGCATTTACAAGGATGTGCTGCGCGTTGCAATCTGCCAGTCAGTCACGCAACTACGAGACAGCTGTGCTGTTGTGGTTATACTTGCCAACCTTCCCAATTTTCATTGCCACAATTCTCTATCAATACGATCTTGTGTATAGAGGACCCCCGCTATTGTTAAGAATTCCTCCAAATTTTAAGGTTTCAAGGTTGACAAGTAAGTGGCTAAAATGACCTATTTAACAGGCAGACAGAACCACAGTCCAAAGTATTATTTAGGGTTCACCATTCACTTATAGGTATTTGATCAGCCCAGATGTTAAGTTCAAAGGTTTGAAGCTTGAAAAATCGAGCAGTTTACTTTTTCTTCTTTTTTTTTTACAATTTAACAAGTTTCATAATTACTGCTATTAAACAGAAAACAAAGAAATAATTTTTGGCAGTTTATTTAAAACTGATGTAGGACTAATGACTTTCAAATATATTGTTTTATGACTGCATTTACCAATTTTAAATCACAAACATATCCCCTGCTGTGTCTTTTCAATTAGAAGAGTTTACAACCCTAGATCCAAAATACTTGAAGTCGAAAGCCAGTTTCAGAAGAGTAGGTTTTATTCGGCATAGAATTAGACCGAGTGAGTCTGCAGATATCAACTGAATTGTACATTCACAGTTCGTCTTTTTAAACATATCACATTCTTGTCAAGACAATTTACCAATGTAGGGGATCCAATCACCATTTCTTCCCCCCTCTCTGGGTAAGACAAAGGAACACGCCCAAATGGCCACACTGAACACTCCAGGGGGGCCAGCCTGCTCCCCTCACACAACTACTACAGTCACACAAACCAGCACACTGTTTCCACTCTAAGGATTAGTTAATTGGGAGTAAGAAACTGTCTCCTAAGGAACATTCAATGAAATTCTTGGACATTGAACATGAGAAGATATTGTATGTCAATTGTGTCTATTTGGTAATAATTATATATTTTGTATTGTTTTTCTAAGCTAACTAACATAATCAGTCTGGTAGAGTTTGGTATCAAAATGTTCACATTGACATTGTGAAAGCTTTGCAGCCGTTATATAGAACATATTCCAAGCATACAGGTATAAATAGAAAGAAAATGATTTGAGCTAAACAAGCTGACAACCCTTATCTCATCCAGTGAGATAATTTACACCTCTGTTGACTGACCCCTGCAGCCAATCAGGTGACCCCAGCCAACTTTTGGGAACCTCCTTTGGATACTTCCAATAAATAGGGTCACAACCAGGAAAGGAATTGCTTTTTGAACTCTGTAAGAACGTGATCGGCCGTTTCGTTCTAACAGTATAAAATTGGCAACCCCCACTCATCGAACCACGCTCGACTCTTTGAACAAAGGATTTAAGGCCTTGGACCTCACTACAGGCCCGAAAACCCTTGCAACCCTTTTGAACTCAACCTTACCATTCCAGAGCATAGAAACCTTTATTGAACCACCGCACAACTTTCAACGTTATTCAAACGATTCAGAGTTTTAACCAAATCTACCTGAGTAGTTGGATTGCTGGATCACCCAAACTGAACCAGCGCCCCCTTTGTTCTCATTCCACGAGGTCATCGACAAGAACCAAGAAAACCCACGTTTCAAACCGCACTACTAACTCAACGGACTTTCCATCTTTATTCAAACAAACTAAGTTACAGAACTTTCCAACTTCACACAACGGACTCTGTTTCAGAACTTTACAGATCGCTTCTCGATCCAGCCACAACCGGCAGGCCGAGAATCAAAATTCACTCCTTTGCTAAGCAACGCCACCTATCGCCTCAAAGTAACGTAAAGCCCTCTTTTGCTACATTCAGCGTGATGCTAAGCTTAGGCAATCCCTGCTGTGTTGTGTTTACCATAATTTGTCTATTCTAATTGTCATACTGTGTACGTTTAGATACTAACCACTTTAGTAATCAATGTAATTATTTAGTCATTCTTTGTAGAACCGTAATTTTCATGTGTGTTAGACTAGTAAATAAATAGAATTGTTTTGCATTCAAACCCAGATGTGTCGCTTCGTTTCATACAATCAGTTATTCTCGGAACACAGAACTTAACTACTTCAGAATTGAGACTAAAACATCCAATTTACATTATTAGATTAATGCTAAATTGATTCGGTTCCCGCAGAGCCGTGCTTACGCTAAATTCTGTGGTGGTGCTCCGTAGATAGGTAATTACCCTTAATCACCTTGATCGATAATAATATTAATTTATGAATTAATTGATAATCTACAAAATTGATAAAGAGTAATTTACACAAGTAGTAAGTCATTCACCCTACACCAAGCAACCACATTAGTTCTCAAACACCCCAGGACATCTCTTTACTGCGAACCTTTTAGTAGTATCCCTCTAGTCTCCGATTTACAACCAGCCCTGTCTGCGCTTTATTGGTCTGTTCACCCCCAGTGTCTGTTGTCCTCAAATGCTCATCTTTTCTCAGGGTAACACACAGTGTAGTCTTATAAGAGTGTGTGATGATCATTAAAGATTATCTACCATGCTGGCTTTTACTGCTCTCAACTTCCTGCACTCCTTCTCTCTTCTTCCTCCATTTGGTGACCTTAAGTGTCCTCGGGGCAATCATTACATAGATTACCATCTAGACATGCATCTGCTTGCCTAGGATTCTCCTCATACTATGTCTGTCCTCTATCTCTACTGTTCTTGTTAATTAAAACTAATAGTAAACTAATGTATGCTTACCTACTAACCTTTAATATTGACTAAAAATACTCCTTATAATGTACACAAGAAATATTTCAAAAGTATCTGTATCGGGATACTTGACATAATAATGCTTTGTATTGGATCGGAAAAAAAATCTGTGGTATCACCCATCCCTACTCACAAGGTACCCCCACCTGGATCTTTCGCAAGAGCGTAATACCAAGAGCTATAGCGCATGCAGCTGATTCCAATTACCATTTCCACCAGCGTTTCCACAGGGCCTGGGAAACAGATCTTGGTAACTTAGAAGGGTTAGTCTCAACTCTTTGTATCAGCCAAACCCAGTCCACAGTGCACAGTCCAGGTTGCTCAAAAAAATATTAGTAAACTTTTCCAAAGGATTCTATTTATAAATCCAAATCTCACACATTAACCCCTTCCAGCCGGCACGCTTTAATTTCGGAACAAAAGTGCCGATGACTAATGGGTTAATAGCGCAGCCGGTCAATCACGGACTTTTATTCTGAAAAGAGCAGGATATAGCTGACAAATCCGGCTACCCATGTTTGTAACTTGCTATGAGGTTAGTGGCTCGAATATTTTCTGGTATTAAATGCCCCGTCACTGAAAAAAAATCCACACAGCCTCAGCGGAGCCAAAGGAGTCAACCCAGGATACAGGATCAAAGGACCGTATTTAATGCTGTGAAGTTAAATCTGAGGCAATATTTCGAGGTAAGACCAGTTATATTTCATGTTTGATAAATTACTTGACTTAAAAAACAAAAGTATGGTGGGATTTAGTCTTAATTTATCGGAGTAAATATTTTGTAAATCTGTTTGTTTGCCTGAACTCGTTAGCATGAGTTGTCGAGCTTCATCCCTTTGGATTTTATGACTGAATTTAGATGTAAAAATGTCTGTGAAACTTGCCATATGTAATTCAGTTATTGAGTTAAACTATTAAAGTTAAACAAAATTTGTTTATTTTGACTATTTGTCACCTGAATCGGTTTGTTGGAAGTGACCGTGATAGCTAGCTAACGTATCTAAAATTGGAGTGAGTGAGAAGAGAATGTGATTGAGCTACAACTAAGCCTCTGACAACTTTTTTCAGTGTGTCTATTTGTGAAGTATGCACAGCGAGGTTATAGTATTTTTAAAATATTTTAGATGGACAGAGATTATGCCAGCCTGCTCCAGACCCTCAAGAGGCAAAGGCCTCTGACTGCCGATGAGCTGAGGCTCATAGCAGAGGAGGAGATGGACCATGGTGGCATGACCGCTCAGGAGGAAGACCAACTGGACCAGCAACTTCTGCGTGAGGAGGAGGATGACGAGGACGAGGAGGAGCAGGGACCTGATCTCCAGGCGAGACCCTCAACTAGGTATGTATGATAGTGTGTGTGTGTTTATGTATGTATATATATATATATATATATATATATACATATATGATTCTAATTCTCACATTACTAGTACTCACAATTGACTAACTTTGTTACCCCCATCATTTTGGGTATGGCTAGCCATTCTTGTACAGGTCCTAAGTCAGCTAGAAAGCGTAAACGCTTCCCTGACTCTCTCCTATCCTTCCTATTTTGATCAGGATAGACAGGCACCAAAAACTCTCCCTTTTACACCAAAGCGACCTTACGGTATTGATTTGGATAGCATGCATCATGCTGTGCAGTCTACAACAAATTTATTTTTGACAGAAATAGATTTTTTCATGCTGTTTTTTACTCAAGCAGTAGTTGCTGAGATATGCAGCTTTACAAATCGGCAGGGATGGCAGCTGGTAATAAATTGGCCGTCTTATGCTAACTGTCAAGGAGCTTGGAATGAGGTGACTCTAGCGGAGTTTTCCCAATTTCTTGGGCTACTAATTTACATGGGGTTTTCAAATCTTTCTGATTACCATCGTCGTTGGGGGACAAAGTCACTTCAGGGCTCGTGGGCGAGGGGATTTATGTCTCGTGACCGCTATAAGGCTCTCTTGGCAGCTTTGCATGTTGTAGACCCTGAAACAGGGGATAACCAGGATCGTCTTAGGAAGTTACGTTACCTTATGGAGCATCTCAAACAAAAATGCCAGCAGCTATTTCAACTTAACCAAAATTTTGCCATAGATGAGCAAATGGTCAAGTCAAAAGGCAGGTCAGGGTTTAAACAGTATATGAAGGGAAAACCAACTCAGTGGGGTTTTAAATTGTGGGTAATTGCAACATCTGACAGTGGGTATACTCTAGATTGTAATGTTTACACAGGTAGTCAAAATGGGCATGTTACTGACTTGGCCTCAAAAGTAGTCGAATTGGTAGTGCAGCCATTCAAAGATCAGGGCCAAACTGTATGGTTTGATAGCTTTTACACGTCCCCTGCGCTTATGATTAAATTGCAACAAATAGGGATTAATGCCTGTGGGACATGCAGGGTGAACTGTAAGCAGTTCCCTGTGGAATTTAAAGACATAAAGAGATGGGAATGCAAAGCAGTTTGTGGGGACATGAGGTGGTGTAGGTTTGAGGGAAATATCCTAGCAATTCAGTGGAAGGACGCGTGCAGTTACATGCCTCTCCAATTTCCACAATGCAAATGATTCCACCGAAGTAACTAAGTTTGTAAAAAGTGATGGTGGCTGGAAAAGAGAGGTGGCCTGCCAGCCTGCTGTCATTGCAGATTACAACAAAAACATGGGGGGTGTTGATAGGTAAGATCAAATGCTAAATGCATATGATGTCTTTCAGAAGACCCAGAAGTGGTGGAAAACACTTTTTTTTCACTTTATAGACATTGATGTTGTCAATAGTTTTATATTATTTAAAGAGTGGCAACATGTTCATGGGGCACTAGGTGACAAACTAAGATTAGCTAACTTGACTCATAGATTTTAGAGAAAACCTGGCTCGTCAGCTGGGGGGTATTGATGTTCATGCGACTTTCCCATCTCACATTCTTAAGCCTGTTGTGCCTGTCATCTTTCCACACAGCCCATGCCCCTGAACTGCAGGAGTTACCCAAAAACTGCTGGTTATGCTATAGGAAAAGTAAAAAACAAACTAGAACTAAAGTAACTTGCGGTGCTCCAGAATGTAAAAGTAAAAGGCTCTGCTTTACTCGCGATAGGAACTGTTTCAAATCTTGGCACTCGGCAGAGTGTGATCAGTTTCACGAAGAAGAATACATTTTAAATCTGAGAGGTTTTGCTGTGTTTTCTGGTGTTTCTGCCCCTCCCTTCCCCGCCCCTCTTTTCTCTTATCTTTCTGTTCACAGGTTTTTCTTTCTCTCCACAGGTCTTATAATTGTTTAGGAATGCGATGGAATAAAATGTATATTTACTATTTATAAATACATTTTAAAGTTATATATTTAATGTTTAACTAACCCTAACCCTGTTATCTTAAGTATTCACTTTGTCTATCCATATAACACTAGTAATAGTTAATTATTTATATTATATTTATTTGTATATAATTGCTAAGAATTACTGAATAGGTTTGAAAAATTATATTTTTGGTTTTTTTCCAGTTTTTCACCTTGCGGTGTAAAAGTTGTTTATTTAAATAAAGTGTGTGTTTTGTTGAACACATAAAATCTATATTTCAGTGGTTGTGTCTTTTATTTTTATAAAGATTCTTAATTTACTTATACTGTTATCCATAAAGAGTAAGGAGGACTGGTGGTCTGAAATGTATCATTAGAATAACATTCTAAATTGTTGGTTCCTTTCTGCGGTTTTCATACTGATCACTAGAATGGTCATAACTTTTTAACAATAAATTATATGTAAAATTTAATTGATATTCCAAATTACCCAGGAAATGGTGAACATTTCATACGCATACGCTCTACTTTTTTCTCTATCTTGTATTTAAAATGGTGATAATTTGAGATTTCTGATGGAGTATGGCGAACAAAGAATATTTTTGCAAAAGTTGGTGTGGAAAAACCTTTGGAGACAGGATGATTACCCTAAAATAATCAAATATATTCTTATATAAATTGAAAGAACTAATTATTCTTTTCAATATGGTGTATAAACCTTAAATGTGTGATGTAATATGAAACTACAACAAAGATTTATGCATCGTAAGTCAATATTTTTTTACAGATTGGAATTTCGGAACTTTTGGGCTCAGGCTGGAAAGGGTTAATACTACTTGTAATTCTTTCTTTGATAGGCCACAGTTGCATTAAACAGGTAGATAACAAATATCCCACAATGACTTGCTGAAATCGGCATGCATGAGCAATTGCAGCAAGGCATTGTGGGATATTAGTTATCCCTGGGTGCAGGGATCCGGCGACTGTCAGCAAAGCGCCGGTTGCGGTCAACGGAGCGAAGCAGGGCAGAGCGAGCATCCCTCCAGATCTTGCGGCATTGGAGGAGATGAGCCTGAACAGACGGCACAGCGACTTCCCCTTCCTGAGCGGGAAACAATGGGGGTTGATAGCCCAAGGAGCACTCAAAAGGGGACATACCAGTGGCAGCGCTGGACAGGCAGTTGTTCGCATACTCAATCCAGGTGAGTTGGGCGCTCCATGAACAGGGGTTCTGGGTGGAGATGCAGCGGAGTGCAGCGTCCAACTCCTAATTGGCACGCTCTGTCTGCCCATTAGTCTGTGAATGAAAACCAGAAGAGAGACTCACCGAGGCTCAGAGGGCTTGACAGAATGATTTCCTCACCTGGGAGATGAACTGAGGACCATGGTCTGAGATGATGTCTCAGGGGATTTCATGGAGACGAAAGACATGCTGTACAAGGAGATCAGCCGTCTCCTGGGCTGTGGGAAGTTTGAGGAGAGCCACAAAGTGCACTGCCTTGGAAAAATTAACCACAATGGTGAGAATGACTGTTTCCTTAGCATAGGGGCAGACCAGTGACAAAGTCAAGTGGAATATGAGTCCAAGGGCATCTAGGGACCGGCAGGGGACGAAGCAGCACAGCAGGTGGTTGGTGAGAAGCCTTACCTCGTGCACCACAGTTCAGGAAGACACAAAGGCATGAGTGTCAACATCCATGGTGGTCCACCAGAAATGTCGCTTGAGAAGGGACAAGGTGTTGGCCAATCCCTGGATGGCAGGCGAACCGGCAAGTGTGACCCCACTGGAGAACCTGGGAGCGGGCAGAGTCAGGTACAAATAGATGGTTTGGTGTACCACCTCCTGGGTCTGGTTGGATCCGCTGGGTTTCTCTAACCAGGGATTCGATGTCCCAGGTTAGAGCAGCCACAACATGACGGAAGGATGGTGTCGGGATTGCAAGGGATGTCGTCGGAGATGTACTGGCGAGAAAGAGCATCTGGTTTCACATTTCTGGAACCAGGACGGTAGGTGAGGGTGAAGCTGAAACGCCCAAAATACAATGCTCAACGAGCCTGACGGGAGTTCATGCGTTGAGCTGTCTGAATGTATGCCATGTTCTTGTGGTCTGTCCAAACTATGAATGGGTGTTCCGCTCCCTCAAGCCAGTGTCTCCACTCCTCCAAAGCGAGCTTCACAGCAAGCAACTAACGGTTCCCAACGTCGTAATTGCATTCAACGTTGAGAAAGGACTGCCCCTACCCCGGTGACGGAGGCATCCACCTCCACCACGGACTGGCGTGTATGGTATATTTAGTGTTAAAAAGTAGATACCTGTTTTGTAATCAAGTATTCAATTTGGATTTGGCATATTCAAAAGTAGTATGCCAGATAGACTAGTTACTTACCTAAACGAGAAAAAGGTAGACTGTGACTGTGGCTGAAGCTGCTGTTTTGGCAGATGAATTTGTGTTGACACATAAGCCAGTGTATTTACAACCGCGTATGGAAGCCCGAACTATGATTATGTCACCAAACCCTAACTCGGCTACTATACCCTCTATGTCTAAAGAAACCAGAGTTTTTTTATTGTCATAAGGTGGGTCATGTTATTGCCGACTGCTTAACGGTAAAAAAAAAACAGAAACGTCCTCCCTCAGAGAGAACTGCTAAAGGCGTAGGCCGAATACATACTGTGCCCAAGGTAACACCTAGGTTACCTCGCCCTGCTAAAGCTACGATCAATCCTGATGTTCCTGACGCCAGTTTTACTCCTTTCTTATTAGACGGGGTGGTTTCGTTACCCAGTCATCCAGACTGTACTCGGCCTGTACGTATCCTGCGTGATACTGGGGCATCCCAATCGTTTATCTTATCAAGCGCACTTCCCCTGTCCTGTGACACCTCGTGTGGGTCTAGCGTATTGATCCAGGGAATAGAGATGGGGTATGTTCCAGTTCCCTTGCACCACGTACACTTGAAGTGTAGCTTGGTTACAGGTCTGGTCAAAATTGGTGTGAGACCTAGGCACCCAGTAGCCGGCGTTAACTTCATATTAGGAAACGATTTGGCTGGTGGAAAGATATTACTGATACTGGAAATACTGGAGAACCCTTAGCTCGTGCAGTCCGATGAATTGGTCCAGAAATATCCTTCGACATTTCTAGCTTGTGCTGTTACCCGTGCCCAATCGAGAAAGCACGGTGACGTAGTGGATCTTAGTGATTCTTTTATGGTCCCCTCGTTGACTGAGGACCCAAAACCCAGCTCCAGCAAGAGTAGTGAGCTAGAGGGGTTTGTGAGTGAAGATAAAACTGATAGTTTGTTGCCTTTAAGCATCACCCGTAGTCAGTTAGAGTTGGCCCAAATAAAAGACGGTACCCTTAAAAAGTGTTTTGATGCCGTGTCCAGATTGCCTAGTAACTCGAACACCATGTACGTCATGGACGGGGATCTGCTGCTGCGGAGATGGACTCCTCATCCTTCGTTGCAAACTGAATCTAGTGTTAATCAAATTGTCGTACCCGTACACTTCCGACCTAAGATCTTGTCCCTGGCCCACGATAGCTTGTGGTCAGGTCACCTAGGTATAAGGAAAACCTATGATCGGATCCTAAAACACTTCTTTTGGCCTGGATTGAAGCAGGACGTGGTGCGCTTTTGCCGCACATGTCACACTTGTCAGGTTTCAGGGAAACCAAACCAAGTGATCCCTCCTGCTCCGCTCCACCCCATTCCAGTTATAGGTGAACCATTCGAACACATTATAGTGGATTGTGTTGGTCTGCTCCCACGTACTAAAGGAGGAAATGAGTATCTCCTGACTATTATGGACGTCGCTACCAGGTATTCGGAGGCGATACCGCTTAGACAAATAACCGCACAGTCTGTAGTCAAAGTCCCATTCAAATTCTTTACTACGTTTGGACTACCGAAATCTGTACAGACTGATCAAGGCACTAACTTCCTATCCAACATCTTTGGCCAGAGTTTGGCCACCCTGAATATCACCCATCGCGTTTCGAGCGCCTACCACCTGGAATCTCAAGGTGCGCTCGAGCGTTGGCATCAAACCCTTAAGTCTGTACTCAGAAGGTTTTGTTTAGACACTGACAAGAGTTGGGACGAGAGTGTCCCGTTCGCCCTGTTTGCTGTCAGAGAGATCCCTAGGATTCAGCCCTGCTGAACTCGTGTTTGGTCACACGGTACGTGGCCCCTTAAAAGTGTTGAAAGAAAATTTGATGATGGACCCTGTCAAGGGGACGGGTTCACCAAAAACCCCTGTGCTTGAGTATGTAAGCACGTTTCGTAAACGGCTCCATGAGGCATGGGCATTTGCTAAAAATGCTCTCTCCGACAAGCAAAGGGAAATGAAACGTCGTAGTGACCGCCGAGCAGTGGCGCGTTTACTAGCGCCCGGCGAGAAGGTGCTGGTATTATTGCCTGTACCTGGTTCTTCCTTGTCAGCCCGATTCTCTGGCCCATATATCGTTGAGAAGATAAATCCGACAAATTATTTAATTCGAACTCCTGACCGCAGGCGACAATCCCGAGTGTGTCATTTAAACATGTTTAAACGTTATTGTGACCGTGGAACGCCTGTGTCTCTTGTCCAGCAGGACCCGACAGTTCAAAATGCAGTTCCCATAGCAGTGTTGCACACTCAGAGCTTGACCCCTCTAGATGATGATGACGGTGTGTTTTCGCAAAATGTCTCTCAGTTAACTCCCCGTCTAGAGAACTCTGTAATGTTGCAGTCACTTTCCATGCTGTTGACGCATCTGGATGAGACCCAAGGTAAACATATTACTGGTTTGCTTGAAGAATTCAATTGCCTTTTTAATGACATACCTACATGTACGACTGTTTCACAGCATGACATCGATGTAGGAGACGCTGCCCCGGTCCGACAACATCCCTACCGCGTAAAAAGGTTGGCAGAGGTCAGGTGTGCCCTGTCGAGGCTAAAGTCGCTGCTGTGTCGGCTTTCCCAGTGCCCGTCACACGGCGCGAGCTGCGCCGCTTCCTTGGCATGGCCGGTTATTCCCGGGGGTTTTGCCGCAACTTTTCCTCCGTTGCAGCACCCCTGGCTACATTGTTAAGTTCCTCCGTGCTTTTCGTTTGGTCCACTGTCTGTCAAGACGCTTTCGAGTGCGTGAAAGCACTGCAATGCAACGCCCCGGTCCTGGCAGCGCCCGACTTCTCCAGACCTTTCAAACTGGAGGTGGATGCAAGTGCTATCGGTGCAGGTGCAGTGCTGATGCAGGAAGATGAAAATGGTCTTGATCACCCCGTATGCTATTTTTCCAGGAAATTTAATGCATGTCAGTCTCGTTACTCCACCATCGAGCAGGAAACCTTGGCTTTATTGTTAGCCATACAGATTTTCGATGTTTATGTCGGTTCTACTTCCCATCCTGTCGTTGTTTATACCGACCATAACCCGTTGACCTTCCTTGCCCGAATGCGGAACCATAACCAGCGTCTTATGCGCTGGGCTGTACTTATTCAAGGTTACAACCTTGTGATCAGGCATAAGAGGGGAACCGAAAATGTCTGTGCTGATGCCTTGTCTAGAGTGTTTTGAATTGGTACGCTGGTGGTATGTATTCTGGTTGTTGGTGAATTCGTTCTGTGTGTATTGACACTGTTGATGTAATTCTGTGAGTGACCCAATCCCACCATAGGCTTGTGTTTGTGGGTGGGGGTGTTACGGCCCCTGTTGTGAATGGCCGTATTGGTCTTGTTGTTATTATAGTGTGTGTTGTCCTGTGCCCTTCTCTGGTCTGTTCCCTCTCCCTTTGTCATCACGCCTCCAGGTCCCATCTTCGCGAACACACCCTCAATTACGCTGATCGTGCGCACCTGCGCTGCAGACTACATATGAGACCTTGGATGGGGTTGGAAGAAAACAACTGAGAGCAACTGAAAGACTGCTGAGAAACAACACTGAGAAAGAGACAAACCCTTGAATGAGACATTCTAATAACCTTGAGATTTGTGTGTAAACTACTCGTTTGAGAGCTGTCACTGCTTGATAGCATTTGATGTAATATACGTCTGTATTGTTTTAGTTCGGCACATGGTGTCGCTTTTCGTTGTACTCCCTGCCGCCCTGGGCTGATGAGCTAGGTAAGATACCCTGGGGTTTACTAAACATCACGTAGACTGTTTCTGTTATATTCACTAGTTTAGGAACGAGTGCCACCCCATGTGTTTTCTGCTAGTCTAGACCAATGAATAGGCAGGCTAGCCAGGACTTCTTTTTCACCTTATGTTTATTTTGGCACCGTTCAACTCTGATAACCCAGTGGCGTGAATGTAAATAAATACTCACTTATTAATACCTTAAACGTGTGTTCCTACTCCATCTTATATCTCATCCTACACCTCAACGTGTGTTCCTACTCCACTTTATATCTCATCCCACAAACATATGTTAATCCCTTACACCCTAGACACCTACACCATAGTAAGGGTCGTAACAGAGAGACAGGCATAGTAAGATGGGGGGCAAGCATTGGTGAGCAGATGGAGGCTCCAGGATACTTAAGGGCACCAAATGGAGGTAGAACAGACAGGAGTGCAGGAAGCTGAGAGTCGTAAAAGTAAACATGATGGGAAACCTAGAATAATTATAACAGACTCTTACGAGACATCATTGTTTTTATTACCCTGAGAAAAGATGAGCGTTCGGGATTAACAGATGCTAGGAGTGAACAGATGAACCAAGGGAAGGAAAGGGGGGCTAATGGACTCTGTTTCCTTAGTTTATAATAGGTAAGGATCGGGCTAGTTGTAAAGAGGGGTAAACTTTAAGGTTTATGGGACAAGCGGTGCTCAGGAAAACAAGAGGTGATTGGAAATGGCCATGTTCTAGTTTGCATATTGGGGACGTTTTGACTTGAAGGAATATGTATATAAAGACGAACTGTGAATGTACAAGGTAGTAGATTATAGGAGTAGATTTTTGTAGTTGCATGTGATGTTATTCAGCCTTAATAAAAATAACTCTGCTGAAACTTTGGCTTTCGACTTCCAATATTTTGTATCGGGTTGTAACTTCTGCTAATTGAAAATATACAACACGTGTGGAATCCGGCTGTACCAGAATGGGTGCAGAGGTGAAGCATCTTGAGTTCAGTGAAGCCCTGGTCTGCCTCGGAGGTCCATGAAAAGGGATTGCGGAGGTGGTGAGTTGTGTGAGAGGAGCTGCCACCCGACTGTAATCCTGGATGATCCGACGGAAAAAATTGGCAAAGCCAAGGAAACACTGAAGCTGTTTCAGAGCATCCGGTCTAGGCCACTCGACCACGGCCTGGATCTTCTCAGGATCTGTCTTCAGCTGCTCTCGATGATGTACCCCAGGAACTTACTGAGCTGACGTCGAGCTCACATTTCTCCACTTTGACAAACAATCCGTTCTCCAGCAATCTTTGTAGTACTTGTTCGGACATGGAGAATGTGTTCCTGGAGGTTGTGAGAAAAGATGAGGATGTCATCCAGGTAAACAAAGACAGTGTGGTTGAGGAAGTCTCTAAGGACATAGTTTACCAGAGCCTGGAAGATGGCAGGGGCGTTGGAGAAGCCGAAGGGCATGACCAGATATTCAAAGTGTCCAAGCGGGGTGTTGAAGGCCGTCCTCCACTCATCCCCCTCCCGTATTCTGACCAGATGATATACTGTACGTTCCTCAAGCCCAGTTTTGCGAAAACCGTGGCTCCCTGCAGAGGCTCAAATGCTGAGTTGATCAGGGGCAGAGGGTACTTGTTCTTCACGGTGATGTTGTTCAAGCCACGGAAATAAATGCACGGACGCAGGGAACTCTCTTTTTTGACACAAATTAGAAACCAGCCCCGAGCGGGGAGGATGATGGGCGAATGAGGCCGGCAGCGAAGGAATCCTTGATGTACCTTTCCAAAGATTCTCTCTCAGGAAGCGATAGGTTGTACAGCCAACTGGAAGGTAAGGATTCTCCAGGAAGAAGCTCTATGGCACAGTTGTAAGGTCATTCTTTACTGAATACTTCTCACAGATCATGATATTCAGAGGGAATAGAGGTCAAGTCAGTTGGTTACAATAGTGATGCGGTGGTAGTAACTTCAGTGTACCGATGGAACGGTCAAGATGGGGGTTATGCAGTCTCAACCAAGGCTGACCAAGAACCACAGGAGTGTGGGGAGATGAGATGAGGTGGAACTGAATCTGCTCATGATGGTTACCAGAGAGGATGAGGTGTAAAGGCTCAATAATGTGGGTTACTCGGGCGAGTAGCTCTCCATTCAGACTGTTGACATCTAGGAGAACGTCCAGAGGTCGAATGGAGATGCCAGCCTGGGAGACGAGATTGGCTTTCATGAAAGTTTCATCGGCCCCTGAATCCACCAAGGCAAAAAGGGTAAGGGCTGTTGGTTCCAAATAAGCGTGGCGTCGAGCTGCATACAGGACAGATAAAGCAGTTGTTTGACTCACTAGCACCCCCACTGAAGCTGGTGAGCCTAATCTTTTGGCCGATGAGGCCAGGATGCAAGGAAATGTCCAACTTGGCCGCTGTAGATGCACTCACCCACCTTCATCCTTAGGAGGCATTCTGCTGGTGAAAGGCGGGCCTTGCCTAGTTGCATGGGTTCCTCACGAGGTGGTTAGAGAAGGGAGAGTTGTGAAGTGCCCTGAGGTCGGGGGAAGGTCCATGGCTAGATCCCGAGAATGAGCGGGAGGGAAGACGAGTTGATGGACAACTGACATTCTCTCTCCTACGCTCACGCAGACGATTATCCAATTTTATAGCCAAGGATACTATAGCATCTAAAGTGCTGGAGTCGTCCCGGACTTCCAATTCATCCTTAACTGACTCACCTAAGCCGTTAAGAAAAACCCCCTGAAGGGACATGTCATCCCAGCCGGACTCTGCCGCTATAGTTCTAAATTCAATAGAATATTCTGCTACGCTACGAGAGCCTTGGTGCAGTGACAGGAGGCTCATTGTAGGGTCCCCACCACTAATGGGATGATCAAAAATCTTCTTTAATTCAGAAACAAAAACTGAGGTAGGAAGAACTAATGGAGAACTGGCTATCCCACACCGATGAAGCCCAAGCTAAAGCATTACCTGGTAGTGATTCACTGGGGTTGAAACAATAATCTAGCGAAGAATGGATGAGAAGCCGGGGTTCAGATACTGTTGGGTTGATGAGCCCATGGAAGGCAGGCATGTAGGCTGAGCAGGTGAGTAATCAGGGAGCCAGGATAGTGACAGGAGTGCCACACCCACAACACAAACACATATACACATACACCTAGGGTAACAGACAGGGATGCAACAGAGACACGGGGAAAGGGAAACACAGAAAACATAAGGGATCTACTAGAGTCACAGCCCAGATCGTGACATGTACAGACCAGAACAGACAGTGAAATCACAGAGAGACATTAAAAAACAAACATTTGCAGCAATACACACAAATCAGTCAATTCCTCACAACATAGGCATAGGAACAAATAATAAAAACCACATCAGGACGATCCAAATGCTAAAGACTAAAAATGAATTTTGAGTCTGGAATTAATTCATCAATGGAGGGGGCAGACCTGACAGAAATGGGGATGCTGTTCCAAAGTTTAGGGGCTGCGATAGAAAAAGCATGGAAACGAAAGAAAGAGAAACGGTCACCCCTTAGTTTAAGTTTTGACAGTGGAACAACCAATAGCCCCAGGTAAGCCGACCTGAGAGCCCTGGTGGTGGAGTATGGGGTGAAAAGTTCGGCCATATAGGAGGGTGCCTGACTGTTTAGAGCTTTAAAAACAATCAGTAGGGCCTTAAAATCAATCCTGAACCGCACAGGTAGCCAGTGGAGGGAGGCCAGGATAGGGCTAATGTGATCTCTCTTTCGGGTACCAGCCAGGAGTCTGGCAGCTGCATTCTGGACCAGTAAAAATAAAAAGCGCTGCAAATGTAGGCTACTTTATAGTATGTTTGATCATGCCAGTAGCTATGTAGCTTGCTCTGTTGTTTCCTACTTATCCTTATTTAGATGTTTCCAATTATAGTAGGTCTACTGTTAAAGGCAACTTGAGAAACATGATATATTTTATTTATATGTTTCATGTATTTTCAATCAGCAATAGCATGCAAACGTCTCCTGGTGAGCTTTATAGTATTAAACCAATAACATAGGGCTGTGGTTCTCAAACTGTGGTATGTGTACCACCGGTGGTACTTGGCAAGCCCCTTGGTGGTACGCCAAACGATTTTGTCAACTTCAGCAGAGACATAAAACAATTTAAATCTATAGAAATTCTGTTATGGAACATTACACATAATGTTGTGGAACATTATTCACTTATAAAATGGGATTCATTCAGACGGCCCCTAGGTCGTGGTAGCAGGGAGGTACTAGGGACAGGTCGGTCTCAGGAGTCTCTATAGCGGGTTCAGGCGCAGAAGGACGGAGGAGGCAGGCAGCAGCACAGTGGCCCACCCAGCCCAGCAAGGTACCGGCAGACCAACTGAGGTGAGGGTCATGAAGCGCCAGCCAGGGATAGCCCAGAACCAGGGGGAGTTTGGGTGTGTGGAGAACATGGAGCTTGATGACCTCTTGATGTTGGAGAGTGGCTCTGAGGAGGACAGGATCAGTGACGTACTCCACGAGCCCGGTTCCCAGTCCCCGGCCATCCAGAGCCACAACCGGCAGGGGGCGCTCCAGCCAACACTCTCAGCCTCACTGCAGCGATGGTCGAAGGTTCGACGGAAGTCCTCCATGAAGAGAGTGGAATTGCTAAGTGACCGGAACCCCCTCTCAGCCACAGCCGTGGCCCAAGTGAGAGCCCTGCCCGTGAGGAGAGCCATGATGAACACTACCCAGGTGGCTTCGTTCTGGTAAGCGGAGGGCTGGCTGCGGAAGATGTTAGTACACTAGAGCAGAAAACTCCGACAGCCCCCCGGGTGGCCATCGTATCTCTCTGGAGCAGGGAGAGCCACCTCCCTACCCGGGGGGCCTACCACGCTGGGTAGCGGAGCATCAGCGGATGCCGACACCTGGGGCTGAGGAGGAGCCGGAATCAAAGCCTCCATCTTAGCAGTAAGGGACCGCTGAGCGAGTACGAGCTGTTCCATTGCCTGGGCAAGCCCCTGGAACTGCCCCCCACCTAAGGTTCGCAGTTCCTCATGCTGCCGTCTTACGGCCAGGCCCTGGTTACGCACAACAGCCTGCAGCGCGGAGACGTCTGCTGGGTCGACATAGGGTGGTTCAGTCATTCTGTAAGGGTTGTTGCGGAGGTGCGACCCAAATGCTGACACTGGAGAACAGAAAGCTAGAAACAAAAATAAAAACGGAGACTGGAGGCTAGAGTGACTGAAACAAAGACTTTACTTGAGAGATATCTGAAGACAGCACAGGAGACAACGTATGGCACAAATAATGACTGAACAAAGGACCAGAGTAACACGGGAATTTAAATAGTGGAGCTAAACAAAAGAATACAATTGGAAATGATAAAACAATAATCAGCCAATAAGGAATCAATTTAGGTGGCAGTAATAACAAAAACAACACAAAAGAAACTGGAAGGAGCAGAGGGCAGGAAACTCTTAGGAGATGTCTGTGGTGTTGGCCACCTGCCAGCCAAGAGAGGGCATCTGGGTGCTGTCCAGGGTGCTGAAGGCCGCCGTGGTGCGCCCTCAGGTGTCCATAGTAACGGCCGGACCCTGACACCGGGTGGTTTCGCCATGTCGTGAAAACGCTGTTTTGATAAGCAGGAAGGCAAATTCCGTTTGTTTGGCCAGCTGACCAATCAGAGCAAACTGGGCTCGTCGGGAGGGGGGGCCTTAAAGAGACAGGAGCTAAAACCTGAGTGCTTTTTTTTTATTTTTTATTTATATTAGATATTAGTAGCTTAAATGTTACAAATAACATTTGCACATTATCCAAGTGTCAAAACCACACTAAATATATATATATACATATATACAAAATATATGCAAATCACTTTGCTAGATACAATTTCATTTAATTTTCTACTCTTTCATTTTGGCAATGTAGCCCACTTGGGACCCATCCAGTACCCATGTTTGCTGTCTAAATGGTATGCCCATTTCTAGCCCATGTATATTATTCTGGGTTGCCCATGTGGGCCCCAACATCAACCCACTTAAAAGCCCACTCTGAGCCCATGCCCAGTTGAAGTCCACCTTACCCAGGCAGTGCCCATGTGGGCCCCACTATGACGTGTTGGCTGGGTACCTAGCGGATTTGAAAAACCTTTCATTTAAAATACTTCTGCTAATAAAGAACTTGATGTGCATGATAAGAGTTTGAGGTAACCTATCAATTGCCGTAAGAAAAGTTGGACCTTTGCTTTGATCTTATGTTTGTTATGTCTACTGAAGCCTTGGTTTCTTTAAAGATTGCGTTGAGTGGCCTGCCCAGTATTTGTGACCACAGATGCCGCTTAAGCATGCATGAAAAATCAGTGCGTTAAGAAAGCAAGATGTATTTATTGGTCAGATGGTTTATTGTCTTGTGCAGAAATGAGCAGACCAGCTACTTCCAAAGGTCGTGTGGAATTACATGGCTAAAGAGTCCAGATCATCATCATTACAAATTAAATATAATATAGGAGTTTGTTTGGCAGAGAGCTTTGACTTTTGAGAGATTGATTGGGCGAGAACTGTGGGGGGAGGCATGGAAAAAGATAGCCCTAGTATTTCAACGAGAGAATCTGCCTGTTTATTACCGCTTTATAGGGCTAAACAAGCAGATATGTACAAATAGCCTAATATTGAGCAATGATCTTGCAATGGGAGATTTTCAAAGCATCTGTAGCAACATATCCATTATTTGGCCCACGATAAAGAAGTAAACTAATGTCAAAGTTGGCCATATGAGGTTTAAACTTTTTGAAGACTGCGCTTGGCTACACGGAAGTATCCACTCTGTAAAATTTAAAAACTTTTTTCGACACTAAAACTGTCACTTTTAGAAAAACTTAAAATTTATTAATTTGTTTTTATTAATAGACGTTTAGTAAGTAACACAAATTCGGAGCATTCACTGTTTAATCACTTGATTTAAAAAAAAAACTGAAAACGCGTTTGTCCTGCCTACTACTGTACTAGACAAACAAACATATAGCCAGCATTAGCATTAGGTATCAGATCTGTGTCTAAAATCAAGCCACGCTAAAATATATATAGATAGGCCTACCTCATTCTATTATAAAGTGAACTTATGTATATACATAAATTATAGATTTATAAAACCAGCCCATAACTACAGCCTATGCTGTTGATTGGACCAAGATAACATCTTCACTTCCATCTTGACAAGACGTTGCATTATGTGGTTCACTGAGAGCGCTGGTCTGGTTATATTCATACTTACAAAAGAATATAAACAATTTAATTCTTATAGGAATGGTAAAAAAAACTGAAACGATTACATACAAATAAACCCATGCTGCAAACCAGATCCATGAAAACTTCCTGTATAGCACAATTATACTAACAATAGGCATATGTTTAAAAGTTGGGATACTCACTTACAAACCTGCCAAACTGAACTCTGGCACCTGCAGGCTCACCTATCCAGAACCAAATTTGCTAATTATAAACCTGCAAATGGTCAGTCGATGAAGCCTGCAGGATTCTGTATAAGCAGGTTCTCACCAAACAAGGTTAACTTTGACCAGACACCACTGATCCTTATATAAGCCTCAAGTTCCCTGACTTTCTACTCGCTGACAACTCTGCCTTCCTCCTCCCTACAACAGTTACATTTGGCCTGCAGTGCAACCAAAACAGTCTGCCTGTAATCTATTTGTGATGGCTTTTTTAGGTTAATGACGGCTTCATCTGCAGCTCTTAAACAACCAAGTTGATTGATCGCATCATCATACCTCCCATCCTCTTATCTGAACACTTGGTTCCTGTATTTGATATCTCATTTGGCAAACTAAAGATCCACTTGTTATATGCCTCTCTGTCTGTGGAACGCAACTTATTCCTCTTAGATTTGACCCTTTTAACTGCTGCACAAAGGCATCTGCTATGTGCAAATTTGTCTGCATCCACATTAAACTTGATTGCAAAGTTATGGAAAAGAATATCGTTAAGCACTTCATCTTTACTACCCACCAATGTGTAAGATACCTTAATAAAGGCATGAATCTCAAGCATAACCCTATTTATCAATAGATCAAGATCTAGTCTTAGAGGTCTCTCAACTGCCAAATCTGCTAATATTAACTTGACACCTAAAGTATTACACTCCCTTATATTCATTCCATAAAAACTTACAAGCATTTTGCTACACGCAGCTTGGGGTCATTGATCGTTTTCTCAAATCTTTGTTAGTAATGTTTGTTAGACTGTAAAAGAGAAAGACCAAAGTTAAACATTATGCTGTTCTTGAAACAAACATGCAAAAAGGGTTTTCAAATTAACCAATAAATTAGGCATTGACATCTCAATTCATTTGGAATAAAAATAAATCCTGGATTATAATTATAATGGCACAAAATAACACAGACCAAAGACAACCACAGGTGCATGAGACCGTGTTATAGAAAAAACTAAAAAGAATGATATAAAGAAACCGTCTCATATTATTCCTTGCGCAATCAAATTATTTCTTCATTAGATTTAAGCATGGAAAACGTTTACACAAGCTGCAAATCTTAAATCTGCATGTTAAAGTAGCAATGACCATGACCTATACGATCGTTAGCTTGCTTCAGCCATAGATGCATCATTTAAAATGAATGTATGTGCACTCAGTAAGTTATCAGACAGCTAATAGTAGCCAAATATACATAACTGTATCACAGAGAGCTAAAATAAATCTCACAATATGAAATTTTTATCCACACGACACAAATCTAAAACAAAACAAATTGTTTAGCTAGTCACACTATTGAGCAATGCAAACCTTACCGTTGTCTGAATACAAAGAGGGCACCGCTCAGTTTTGGAGGCGTATATCTTGATTTTCCTTGGATGGATTTTTTTTGGCACTTTCTTAAGGAGGCCTTTGTCTTGATGGTGTTAAAAGGATTCGTGGGACCGAATTCATATAAATGTCTGTTACACAACACTTTTATATTGTAGGCCATGTACTGGTCAGATATTATGCTGTGTTATATTTTTGGCCATGCTAAAATGAACAATATATTTTGTATAAACTCTTGCACCTGATTCACCTGTCATGTCATGCTATTAAAAAGGTTATTGCCAATGTGAGATCTGTTATTAATTAATATAACCATGAGAGTCCCAAACTGTTTGAGGTGGGCTAAGCATAACCATCAAATTGATAGTATGAGCTAGGGATGTCACGATACAAGAAATTTAGTAGTTGATACCAATACCTGCGATTTCCACGATCCTCGATACCAAATTTGATACCATGGTAAAAAAAATAAACAATAAATTAAATCCCACAGACTTCAACATAGACTCCTTTTTTAAAAATAATGAAAAAAATAACATCTGCATATAGTCTTCAAGCAAAAAAAAAAAAAAAAGAATCAACAATTACAAACATTGCAAAAAAGAACAGTGGCAATTCAATTATTTAAAACAAGCAATATTGTTTTTAATTACAAACAATAATCTTTTAATGATGGGTCAAAAAGATTAAGCCTGGTACTTTAAGATGTGGCAGCGTGGGGGGTGTATGTTTACTTTCGTTTTCAACTAATGTGGTGGTTCTTGTGCAAACGAGTGAATGAGATATAAAAGCTTAGAAGGAAATAAAGAATTAAATAAAGAAGACGCCTGACGGGAAATCAACACAAGGCATATTTAAAATAAACAACCATTAACATTACAAACTAGAAAATGCATTTCCCTGAGCAAATGCGATGTGATTGCATTTCCACCATCAGCGACCAGGCAGTGCGGGTGGCCAGCCCCCTAAAATAACTGCTGCAGCACTACTACGTCCTCGTGTGTTGGTGGACAGCGCTGAACTGAACATAAGTGTAAACACCCACTTGGGGCCAGTTGCAACATCTGACTTCTTCCATTCATATAAATGTTGTGAACTACTGTATATTTAAATTCTTCATATTTGTCTAATGTTATAGTTTGCTCATCTTGTGTAAAATATGGCACGCTGGCACGCTGTGTAAAAGCATTTGTAAATAAGGAAAGAAAGGTCCATCATTTTCATATTGGTAAACTTGTAATTAAAGAATATTTAGCATAGCATTTTAGAAATGTGTTAATTGATTGTGTGAAAACAACATGGACTGTGTTAATGGTATAGTCCACAAAGATGGATGCTGTGCTTATTGTGTTTACAGTTTGAAAATTTGACAAGAGATTGGACAAAAGTATGTTAGCGATTGTAAAAAAAACTGTAATCCAATTTCACCAGTCTCTGATAGACTTGTCCATGTTTGTGATTAGTCATAATGTTAAAAAACGGCCCTTTTATGTGAACACGCTTATATCTAGCTAGATTGGGTGAACCTGGGTTGATTTACCGAGTTGATAACCACCTTCGTGGTATCACTTATGCGTGATTACGGTTGTTAGGGTTAGTGAAGCCAGATAACGAAAAGATATCCTGGGCATGTTGTACTTGCTTTGTGGTATAGGCCTTGGGGCTCTAATGCAGGGGACAACACAGCATACTAGGAAAGCAAGTACTATCAAGATAATCAGAACTGGAGTGATTATGGCTATGAGAGTTCTCTGCCACCCTGTCAGCCAGGCCGGGAAACAACCTCTACTACCGCCTGGAGTGAGGGCCTTCAGTTCGTCTCGTAGTTCAATTCAGTTTTTGAGGCCTTGATGTATAAGCCACCATCAGTGTCATTTTCTGGAATGTAGGTACATGCCTCCTACCATCACACAAACGCCTCCTGTCGAGGCTGTAAGTTGATCATGCGATGTTACAGTATCATCACACACGGCAGTCATTTCAGATCTAATAGGCTCTGTTGTAACAATGGAGACTGTGAGGGTTGTGCGGACATCCGTTTGGTAGAGGGCGCTGGAGAGCTGTGGTGGTGATGTAGCAACCTCTAAAGAGGGACCAGAGTGCAAACAGGTGTGTTCAATCTGGTGATTAGTCAGAGGGCTGCTATAATAGGATGTCTGTTTGTTTCAGTAGGGAGATTGCTGACTCGTCGGAAGGCTGCACCACTGGCTCCCACAACAAGCGACAGACTGGTACAGAGGGAGGAGAACTCGTTAAGAATCATTACAGAGACATTTATAAATCTAAGTAACTCATATCTATTAATTTCCACTTCCTCCCTAACAACCCCTACTCCTACCCAAGGGAAAAAACACTGAGCAAATTTTTGTCCCGCGCCACAGATTCTAAACTTTGATGGAAGATCAGAATGAGAGGTTAATTGAATGGAGCGTCTTTTCTACTTTGTTTCACGTTGATTTACAACTGAGCCATTTAGAATGATTGTAGGTTCATGCAGAGATACCAATCTTCACCACCTGTCATACGTGTGGCTGATCTTATAGAGATATTTTTGGGTAACCCGGTAGGAACTGGTTCTTTTGTCATTTTCCTCAAAAACCCATAGCAATGGTAACACTATTACTATTGCAATTAACAACAAAACACACAGTGCCTCAGAGACCACAAAGTCCTGGTTGTCGGAAAGGGTGCCATGGTCTTTGTCCTCTCTGCATGGTCGTGATGCATTGTGTTGGTTACCATAGAGGCAGCATTCAGCCTACACCGCAGTCATCTTTCTGGAACATTGGGGTGACTTGGTTAAAGCCGTGGCAGGCTACTGTTCATAGCTATTGTAGGCTACTGTAGCATTGTTGTGGACATTGTGCCTTTGTACCTCTGGTGCTTCCAAAAATATCTGTGATGTTCAATACTAGAATTGACGGTATTGGAAAAAAATTTAGCGAGGCTCATCTCCAAAAATACGATGAAGATAGCAGGGCTAAAGAAAACGTTACACTTTGACTGTGCTGTGATTCGAGATGTGAAAGGGAAAGTGACACATTGATGAGAGGGTATGCGTAGCAGAAAACAAAGTTTTGCTTATGGAACAACATTTAACTGACCTGGAGAATTATTTGTGACGTTGGAACCTGTGTCTACATGGTACAGCTGAATCTAAGGATCAAAATGTTGGCAAATTTTTTGGGACGCTACAGTGAAAGAGCTGAAGGAATTCTATGAATATGGTAATTCAAGTAATTCTTGTAAATCTTAAAATTTACTGTAGAACACCCTCCCACCTAAATCAATTTTCTAGATCTGACGATTTTTAAAACTCCTAATGGAAATGTGGAAAGCACCATTTATAGAAAACCATCCATCCATCCGCTATACCGCTTATCCTATGCAGGGTTGCGGAGGGGCTGGAGCCTATCCCAGCGGACACAGGGTGAGAGGCGGGGTACACCCTGGACAGGTCCCCAGTCTATCACAAGGCCGACACATAGGGACAGACTACAACTCACACTCACACTCACATTCACACCAACGGACAATTTAGAGTCACCAATTAACCTGTTTGTTTTTGGACTGTGGGAGGAAACCGGAGTACCTGGAGGAAACTCACACAAACACGGGGAGAACATACAAAATCCACCCGGAAAGGCCCTTGGATGAGGTGGAATTTGAACCCAGGACCTGCTTGCTGTGAGGCAACAGTGCTAACCACTGAGCCACCGTGCTACCATCTTACACAGGAACAGGGAAGAAAGCAGATTTTTTTGGGTTATTACTCAAAACGCTTGGATCCTGTAGCTTGAATTCTCATTCTGTCTGCGTTCTGTGGTTTGTATGTCCCGCTTGATATTACATTTCACACGCAGTACATACACTATTTTTGCGAGCCAAGACAGCATTTCTTCACAGATTGCATTCTCACGGTATCAAAATGTCTGCTGACGATGGTACATGTTAATCTAGAGTGCTGCACCACACTGTTGTTTCATCTATTCTTAATGCCGTCTCTTTCATAGAGGGAGATCCTTATGATTGGGTAAAGGTAGGGGACTTCTCATGTGAACCGAGACATCAGATCTAACTGACATTGCTTATGAGAATGCTGATCTGTTCTTTGTTGATGGTTCAGTGCAGCGCTCACAGAAGGGGTGAGCCTATGGGGGTCTCTGCGTCTCAAACGTTTAGTTTGAACACTATCCGATGGCACCCCTGTTTTTTGTTTGACTTTGTTAGGGAACATTCGACAATGGGTTGTTTTGATTTGTCTACAGAGAGTATTTTATTTTCATGTAAAACTAAACTGCAGGCTTACTATTAATATAAATTGATGAAATAATAGCCAAAATGTTGTTATATGTCACTAATAAGTGTCTCAAGATAGAAGGTAGTTAAACCTCTGGACACCTGGGACTTGATCAATCCTGGGCTTCCAGAAATGTCTGTTATTTTTGAGGGTGTGCTATTTAGCACTATTTACAAGAATTATCGGAAGCAAGTTGGCATAAGTTAATTGAAAATCCAAATTAACCACTTTGGTTTACTTAAAATTGGACTACGATATACTCATGCAGACGAATGTTCATTGATTTCATATTTAGATTTTACTACTATTGTACTTTCTGTATTCCGGTCAAGGTGGGGCCTTCACCTTCATCCTTCCTTCACAGAACACCTCTTGGCCATGCAATTTTCTTGTATTTTTGAGATTTGATATTCTCAAAGGGGGGAGTGTAAGGGAAATTTTGGCATCCTCACAGATGTTCAAGCCTAAGCTGTTGTTCCAATGTGGGGGAAGGGTCAGAGTGAAGACCAGGTCACGCAAGAGACAGTGTGTGCCTTTTGGAGACACTGAAGGCTAAAGTGTTGTGTCTTAGACATAACAGAAAATTATGTCTACGTGTCCTATGTACGTGCTCTTGTTAATGCTGATTACATCCACTCCCCTCCACCTTGACCAATGGAATGATTGTTTATCATAGACCAATATACTCGTTTCAACCTTGTCAACTAATCAGAACTTGCTATATCGTTAGAGTGAACTCACTTAGTAATTTATCTGTGTACAGACTCTGACTCTGTCACGATGGTAAGCGGTGTAGCAAGACAGACCCACATGCAGTAATCCGGACGAAGGCAAAGAGAGGTAGTCGTATTCCAAAGGTAAGTAAATGTAGCTTTAATCGTGGTACACAATGTAATGACTGCACAAACCCCAAACCAAATAGTGCGACATATATACTCTAGGAAAACCAAAGACAAGCCAACCCAAAACCCCACAGGTGCAAAACATTATCCCCAATCAGAAACGCGTGTGTTCAGCTCGCTGCCTGGTATGACGCTGTTCCAGGATGTCACAGACTCAGACTCTGTAGTCATCAATAAAATTGTACTTGATCTTTTCATGGTTTCTCCCTCTCATTAATTGGTTATTTTCTGTCATAGATTGAAATGATCCATTACATCTGTCTGCTGATTTGTATTATGTAAATTTCTTTCCATCCACTGTTTCTTTAAGAAGGCTTGAGTGACTGCCCCTCCCAGTCACAGGTGAATCATTATGAAGATATATATATATATATATATACACATGACTTTATAATTTGAACTCAAACTGTGATGAAGGCTGACTGAGACTGAAACGTTAGTTTGTTTTATTTGATGGCCAAATAAAATCTTGGCCAAATTGAGGCATTGTCCCCGTCCTTTCTTTTGAAAAATCGGTGAGTGCTACCACACATCCTTGGATGTTAAGACACTTGTTAAGTTCATAACTATACTATGTTACACTAACTTGCTATGGAAAAGTTCAAATGAGGCAGCGCTTGTCGGTACTGTTAACTCATATTCTCATCCCAACTTTACTTCTTCTTTTGTTTATTTTAGCATTGTTAATACATCCTTGTCTATAGTTACTCTCAACGCCAGGGGGTTAAGAAACATTGTGAAGCGCAAAGCTGTATTTTCGTTTGCTAAGCAGCACAAAATATATGTATTTTTTATTCAGGAGTCACACTCAATTACAGATGATTCACGACTGTGGAGGTCTCAGTGGGGTAACGAGCAATGGCTGGCCCATGGATCTGAAGACTGCTGTTGTTAAAATTCTAATTGAAATGCAGTTGTCTAACAATTTTAAAATTAAAAGAAAATGGCACTTGACATTTTATTTTCAAAGACAATGTTCTGTACCACGCTGTGCAGTGGACAATATTCAAATGCAATAAGCGAATCAGCACTACGAGTCTATTGCATTTACATTTACATGTCATCACGCTCTCTTGGGGTCAACATGAAAATGGAAATGGAATGTCAGTCCTCTCATCAAGTCGGGTCTTTAGTTAGGATGTCACTTCCTCGTTCTGTGACTTGGTTCATACGTTTTACCAACTCGTTGGATTTTGTTCTATAAATTCTATATTTTAGCACTTATTAAATAAATTATATGTAGCCTGGTGAGATTTGAATAACACTGGACCCAAAACTATAATCAGGGCTCTTCATTTACCGACTACCCTTGAGGTGGAAGAGTAGCATTCAATTAATTTAGAGTTTCCAGTTTAAGTACTTTAAAAAACCTTATATTCCTTCAAGTATAAGCTCAAAGTACTATACAAAATCACCAAAAATAGCTTAACTGAGAGCACCCTGTAATAACTGCAAGGATAAATAACTGTAGTGGTAACCCTCCTATAGACATACAACGACAGAATAAACAAAATTGAATTGTGTAACTCATCTCAATACTCACGATGATGTAACGCCACACTCAAAACAGGTCTTCATTCAAACTAGGTGAGTACAGGCCATCGACTTAACTCAACACTCCTAACATAAGTAAACAAAATATGCATAGATATTCTCAAGCATTATACAATGACAAAACATTCCTGTTTCCTGTGGGGTCGTTATTGTAGCAAAACTATTTGCAAATGCGAGTAGAGAGTTGTGTATCTGTATCTCAATCTGTGCGTGCGTAATTAGATTGACAAATGTGTACTGAGACTTGTGAATGTGTACAGGGATCTGCAAATGCGTGTTCCCAATCCGTGCGTGCGTAATCAGGTTCGTAAGTGTGTATAAAAAATATCCGTCTGCATTCAGATTTGCAAGTGTATTGAGAGTTGTATATGTGTAGACAAATCTATGAATGTGTACATGGATATTAATGGCTTAAAGTATTTTGCTACAAGAGCTGAAAATACAGACAAACATAAATTACAACTCACTCAGGCCTCTCAATTGGATGTGTTTTTACACGTGACCTACTACACTTCTGCCATGACAGATTCGTCCGTGTGGCAATTTGTTCATAGTACATAGCTTGTACATAGTATAGCCTATGTATATAGGCTATATGTTATCTATACTGTTTTCTGTATTGTTTAATAAACTGTATATTCATATATTGTACAGGGGGTTGGGGCTTGGTTCGCAAACACCAACCAGATTGTTCCAGATTGTGGAGAAACGTGCCTATGAACAAACTTTAGCTAGTAAATGTTGTTTGGTCAGATCACCTATTGTCTTGAGGAGAGCCAAGACAAGCTTCTGCCACAGCAAGGTAACAAGCAAAACCTGGTATGGATTTTCTGAGTTGGCTATTGTCACGTAATGAAAGCGAAATGGATTCATTTGGAGATTGATCATCAGTCAAAATTGGCATAGGTTTATTTGATTAATTTAAAGGCTTGATAAACCTTTTATAAAGTGAAGGTGTCAATAAATAAACCAAAACATATATAAATAAGGTCAGGTCAGTCAGGAATTGGTGTATTTTCAAATACTAATAGGCTACTAATAATTCTTTACAGAAAAAACGCACAATTCTCCTTTACAATAATTCACTTAATGTTTATAACTGAGTATGTGAGCCGCTCGACCAAGACACGTTTTCAAAAACCCCTGTCAACAAACAGGATCTGTAGCACAGTCCACTAGTGCGGCAGAGCAGGTTTTGCGAGCTAAGGCAGTCAGTCCAATCACTGGACGCATCAGGGAAATGGATTTTCAAGTTAGCCATTGTAAGCTATATCAGAATGTTTATCCCCAAGCCTGCATTGTTTTCATACTGAAGATGTCAAGATGATGATGCAGTCAGATGAAGAAAGGGGCATAGGATGCAGATTACTTATCTTTTATAGCGCATTCATGCAGCTTGTTATCCTTGCAGAATGATTATGAAATTATTTTGTGACTTGTAGGTGAGCAACAGTACTTAAAAAAAGTAATTTAAAATGATCTGACACAGAGATTGTATTAGGCAAACTGAGTTTATGTGGCTGTTGAAATGTAGATCTGAGACCGGTGTAATAGCCTTATAAAAAAAAACTTCCTAGAGGAAAAATTCTATCTCTCATTGTCGTCTAGGAGCAATAAATTAGCAGATTTTTTTTTGTCTCATTTGTGCTTGTTTGTTTCTGACTTCTTCCACCTAAAGGCCTCTTAGGTGCAAAAGAAGGGAAGTTAAAGAGAGCTTGATTTTGAGACTTGGATGAGCTTTGATTGAGATAAAAATACTTGCCATAAATACTTATATAGATACACATGAGACTCCTTAGAAACAATTCTGAGAACTCCTGTACAACTCAGTTTAAAAAATGTGTGAGATTATACTTCACTATTTCTCCTGAGGAGATTATGAGAGGTAAGAGACAAAGCTCGAGTCTCATTTAAGTATCACAAATGTGTCATTTGTATCTAGGGGACAAAAAGAGACAATAATGAGATCTAATTTTTGGACTTCGCTTTCCCATGGGTGGGCTCAATATGTGATTGGTATACATTTTTTTAAGTATTTACATAAAAATACTAATTGACCTTGAGTAGGCATATCACAGGTGCTCTGTTTACAAAAAGAGAACTATTTGCTTGACATAACGCTGCCCTCTAGAATTCAAAGATCAGCACAGATCTCCACAATTGTGTCTATTTTGGGGACCAGTGATTTGCATAACTTGTTTCAAAGACGTGTAGACTTCTGTAGTTAAAAATAAATAAATAAATAAAAAGACATCATACTATGATAGCCAAGCCACAATGTTGAGCTCGGGTTTTCTGTTGGTTTCGTGGACGGTGGCCACATTTGTTTATTTCCTTCAATCGGCAAAATTTATGATAGTTATGAACAAGGAGTTGGACTCAAATGCACAACTCGAAACAAAATTGCTTTAGAAATAAAAAGTCTTTAAAGATTTATTCAAGGCTTGGGTAACGCTGGCTTTCCTGACGCGACATGGAACAAGACGAACTGACACAGGACAAAGGAAGACGAGGACTATTTACACATGAGATAATGGGACACAGGTGGCAACAATCAGGGAAGGGACTGACAATCACACTGGTGGGAAAACACAAACTAAACATGGCAGACTCAACAAACTTGACGGGATGTTACAGTAACCCCCCCCCCCCCTAGGGACGGCTCTGGACGTCCCAGGCACTACTCGGTGGTTTTGGTCAAAGTCAGCGATCAAGCTCTGATCAACAATGAAGCTTGCTGGAATCCATGACCTCTCCTCGGAACCATACCCCTCCCAATCCACGAGGAATTGCCTTCGACGTCCCCGTTTGCGGACCGCCAGGAGTTTCTTCACCGAGTATACCGGACCACCTTCGACCATCCGGGGAGGTGGAGGAGGCTTGGAGGCGGGAACCAGTGGGCTCTCTCTGACAGGCATGACTTTGCCGACATGAAACGTGGGGTGCACCTTTAACGACCTGGGTAGACGTTCACGTACAGACACTGGGTTAACCACCTTAGAAATCGGAAACGGACCCACAAACCTTGGAGCTAGCTTTCTTGACATGACACGAAGAGGTAAATCCTTGGTAGCTAGCCAAACTCTTTGTCCAGGCCGATAAGGTGGAGCAGGTCTGCGGTGTTGGTCCACCATCGTCTCCATCCGGCTGGCGCTGCGCAGGAGAACACGACGAGCACTGGCCCAGATCCGGCGGCACCGACGGACCATGGTGTGGGCTGACGGGACCGTGACCTCGGTCTCTTTGGCAGGGAACAGGGGAGGCTGGTAGCTGTGCGCACACTGGAATGGAGTGAGACCTGTGGCAGTAGTGGGAAGCGTGTTGTGGGCATACTCGACCCATACCAGGGGTTTGCTCCACGATGCCTGGTTCTGGGAAACCAGGCACCGCAAACGGGTCTCGAGCTCCTGGTTGATGCGCTCAGTCTGGAACACATGACGTAACATGACCTTTGCCTTTTCTTTGGCAGACCTAAGCTTGGGTAGTGCAATGAAATGTGCCATTTTACTGAATCTATCCACCACCGTCAGGACGGTGGTATTACCTTCGGAAGTGGGTAATCCTGTGACGAAGTTCATAGAGATGTGGGACCAAGGGCGATGAGGGACAGAAAGTGGGTGCAGCAGACCCATCTGTGCTTTTGTGGAGGTTTTGTTCCTGGCACAAACAGTGCAGGCTGCTACATATTCCACCGCCTCTTTCTCCATTGACAGCCACCAGAAACGTTGCTTGATCATGAAGATAGTTCATTTTACCCCAGGATGACAAGTGAGCAAAGATGTGTGAGCCCAGTGTATTACCTGTGAGCGGACTGAAACAGGGACAAACAACCTATTTCGCGGGCAACCATTGGCTTGCTTCACCACTGATTTTATTTTCCATGAAACTGCTCCGACCACACGGTTAGGTGGAAGGATGCTCTCAGGTTCTTTGGCAACAGGTTCAGGATCATACAAGCGAGACAGTGCATCAGGTTTGACATTCTGTGAGCCTGGTCTATATGACAGTACAAAATGGAAGCGGTTGAAAAACAATGACCACCTGGCCTGACGTGAATTCAGTCTTTTGGATCTTTTAATGTATTCCAAGTTCTTATGATCAGTCCAGATTAAAAATGGTTGTTCTGCCCCCTCCAACCGATGACGCCACTCCTCCAAAGCTACTTTGATAGCTAAAAGTTCTTTGTTGCCTACATCTTAGTTATTTTACGCAGGTGTCATCTTACGTGACATGAACGCACATGGATGGAGCTTGTTGTCATGAGCAGATCTTTGAGATAACACCGCCCCGATGCCTTCATTGGAGGCATCCACCTCCACGATGAACTGTCTCTGAGGATCTGGCACGGTGAAGATGGGAGCGGTCGTGAACAGTCTCTTTAGTCTCTGGAAGGCTTCTTCCGCCTGAGTGTTCCACTCAAAACTGACATGGGAAGAAGTGAGTACATGCAACGGCGCCGCAATGGCACCGAGGTTTCTTGGACTTCTCTGTAGAAGTTTGCAAAGCCTAAAAACTGTTGTAATTTCTTTTTGTTAGTGGGAGTAGGCCAATTAGCCACAGCATTGACCTTTTCAGGATCCATCTGAACCTGGTTAGAGGCGATGATGTGACCCAGGAAGGAGACAGTCTTGGCATGGAACTCACATTTTTCAGTTTTGCAGTAGAGTTGGTTTTCCTTCAGCTTTTGGAGTACTTGGCGGACATGTTGAATATGAGTCTCCTCATCCGGTGAAAAGATGAGAATGTCGTTGAGGTAGACAAAAACAAACCTGTTGAGAAAATCCCTCAACACGTCGTTGACAAAAGTCTGAAAAACAGCAGGGGCATTGCATAATCCAAATGGCATGACTAGGTACTCATAGTGTCCACTAGGAGTGTTGAAACCAGTTTTCCACTCATCCCTCTCCCGAATCCTGATGAGGTGATAGGCATTTCTTAAGTCAAGTTTTGTGAAGATTTTCGCATCCTGCAAAAGTTCAAAGGCTGAGGCCATGAGTGGGAGGGGGTACCTATTCTTGACAGTTATTTTATTAAGAGGACTATAGTCAATGCATGGATGGAGGGAACCATTTTTTTTCCCCACAAAGAAAAACCCTGCAGCCGCAGGTGAGGAGGATGGTTTGATGAGCCCGGATTTTAGAGAGGAGTCAATGTAGGTCTTCATGGCCTCCCTTTCAGGAGCGGAGAGGGAGTAAAGCCACCCTTGAGGTATCTGACCTCCAGGCAAAAGGTCAATAGGACAGTCATAGTTTCGGTGAGGAGGTAGTGACAGAGCTTTTGCTTTATTAAAAGCCTCTTTTAAATCCTGATAGCATGATGGCATTTTAGTCAGGTTGGGATAATCTGGATCAGTGTCATTCTGAGGGTGATTGTATTTAATTCTGTCAGGTTCTTTGGAAAACCTAGAGGGGGCTAAGCAGGTACGTAGACAATCTGGTCCCCAGTCCTTAACCCTCCCTGATCGCCAGTCAATACATGGATTATGCTTGATAAACCATGGAATTCCAAAAATCATAGTGTAGTGCAGAGTCAAATAGGTGGAAAGTCATTTCCTCAAAGTGTGTGTCATCTATGATTACTTGGACAGGCTCAGTCACATGGGTTACTTTAAATAGTAGCTTGTCATCTAATTGTCATTAATAGGGGAAGACTAGGGAACAGTCTTAACGCACAGTCGTTTAGCCAAATCCCAGTCCATCAGACTTTCGTCTGCTCCTGAGTCGACTAGCGCCCCCTGAGTCATGATCTGGTTGTGTACCTGAATTTTCACGGTGGTCAATGAACGTGGAGGGAAGTCAGCTGCGGAGAATCGGCTCACCAGCGCCCTATGTCTTGCTGATGAGCCTTCCCTTTTACTGGGCAGTCGGACAACACATGGCCATGTTGTCCACAGTAGAAGCAGCAACCCTGTTGGAAACGGCGCTGAGATTCTTCTGGTGTGATCCTGGCTCTGCCCAGCTGCATGGGTTCCCCCGGTCCAGTAGAGGGCGCTGGTGATGTTGAAGAAAGTGGACTGGAACTCCAATGATGTCGAAGAGCAGGTGAGCATCCCATGTGGCTGGGAAGACATACTCCGGTTCTCAAACGTTCTTGATTTCGTTCATGAAGTCTTTTATTGATGCGGATAGACACGGCAATGATGGAGTCAAGATCTGTAGGTAGCTCCTTGGGCGCTAACTGGTCTTTTATGGAGTCCGTCAGACCGTTCATGAAAGCATTAATCAAAGCGGGGGTGTTCCATCCGCTGTCTGCTGCTAAAGTCCGAAACTCTATGGCATAGTCTGTGACTCATCGGTGTTTGTTTGATCTGCATGAGTACTCTTGAGGCTTCTCTGGCAGGGGAAGAGTGATCAAACACATGGCTTAGAGTCTGGGTGAACATGTTCAATGACTGACACACGAGGGAATTTCTTGACCACTCGGCAGTAGCCCATGCAGCAGCTCTCCCCGACAGATTGGACAATATAAATGCTATTTTAGCTAGGTCCGAAACAAAAGCAGCAGGATATGAACAAAATGCAGTTCACACAGTACCAGGAAGGGTCGACAAGTTCCCGGAATCCCCAGAAAATTTCTCCGGAGGAGCCAGACGAAGCGTAGTACCCGGAGAGGGAATGTGATCTGCTGCCGCAGGAGCTACCGATGCACTTGGCATAGTAGGAGGAGAAGCAGAGGAACCAGCTTCGAAGTGGGTGAGTACTCGCTGCAAATGAACCGCCAGGTGATTCACTTGGTTGGTGACGGCAGACTGGAATTCTACCTGGCGATCGGTGAGGTCACTCATTCCTCGGTTGATGGTAGTCAGCTGTTCGGAATGGTGAGTTAGCTCGACTTTCTGTGCAAACAAGTCGGCTTTGAGCGTACCAGAGTCGGCTGAGTCCATTTTTTAGGTCTGTTTGTTCTGTTATGAACGTATCACAAGGAGTTGGACTCAAATGCACAACTCGACACAAAAATGCTTTAGAAATAAAAAGTCTTTAAAGATTTATTCAAGGCTTGGGTAACGCTGGCTTTCCTGACGCGACATGGAACAAGACGAACTGACACAGGACAAAGGAAGACGAGGACCATTTACACATGAGATAATGGGACACAGGTGGCAACAGTCAGGGAAGGGACTGACAATCACACTGGTGGGAAACACAAACTAAACATGGCAGACTTAACAAACTTGACGGGATGCTACAGTAATAAATAATATTATTCTTTTAGCTACAAATTAAGTTTAGTTTAGGTATGTGTGCAGCTAAGAACTGCGCAAATCGTCCGTGGTCTTTTCAACAGTTATTGCTGTTCCTCACTTTTTACCTAAGTTTGGCTAGCTAATCGGCACAAGCTCTGCTATGCCGATGAAGCCAAAAACAAACAACGTATCTCCGCGGGAAGTTTCGCCAATAACGCTGAATGTTATTAGGGCCATTCAGACATATCTTGGATACCCTACATTTTCTCCACATTAAAGTAACGAGTAACGACAGATATTGCACAAAAGTAGTGGAGTCAAATGCAGTATATTTTAGTTTGAAATGTAGTGGAGTGAAAGTATAAAGTCTCGCAAAATGTAAACACTTGAACATTTTATAAGTGCAGATACGTCGAAAAGGTACTTAAGTACAGTAACGAGCAGTGTGCGATTTGACTGGGATTTCCCTGGCTCTAGTCTTTCTGTCCCTGGCACTGCAATGTAAATATCCATCCCCAGCAGGGATACATTTTTCGCCCCCTTAAAACATTATTGGCCAATGGTTATTTAATTAGTGACCTTTTAGGTATGATCAAAATTGCAAATATATTCTGTAAAATCTTTTGCTCAAAGAATAACAATGTAAAATCACCCCAAACCGTATCAGCACAAGCGTGACAAAAAAAATACATTAAATGGATTTAACTGGAGGTGAATAATGAAGTTCGACTCTATAAATTGGATTGGCTGAAACGCTGGCTATTCCACCTCTTAGCACGTACCGGCCTGCCCTCAACAAACTTTTTCCAAGAGCAACATTGAGACAGCACTAAGATAGTTTGAGTTATTGTTTTGATTTAGTCTCTCTAGCATTTGCAATAAGAAATACATAGGCTAAGCCAAAGGAGCATACGGGAAATCTTGATAACCCCGTAATCAGTCAAATATTTGCTTGAAAACAAATCCTATCTTAAAGTAATCTGATTGATATTTGGCCGAGCAAGTTCCTAGCATTTTTTTTTAACTAGCTAGCTAGTATCACATACGATTTATGATCTACACGATGATTCATGAGACACAACTAGCCACCCAATTTGGGTTAAACCTTAAAGATCTCTTTGGATGGATAGGAAGGATTGCTAGATCAGTTTAGTAAAATTTGTGTGCATAATTCCATTGTCCCACGCACGGCGAGACAGCCAGAAGTGCACACAGATTTCGGTTTAGTGTTAAGCAGGAAAATTTGCATTTGCAATAGGAACACCTGCCCAGACATGTCGGACAAATGAATATCCAGTTTCAAATATCTGACATTGGACATTGTTGATGCATTACATTTTAAAGCTGAATTAAAATATGATAGGCCGAGTGTATATTGATACAGTGCATCCGTAAAGTATTCATACCCCTTCACTTTTTCCACATTTTATTATGTTACAGCCTAATTCCAAAATGGATTAAATAAAAAAAATTCCTCAACATTCTACACACAATACCGCATAATGACAAAGTGAAAAATGTTTTTTAGAATTTTTTGCAAATATAGTAAAAATAAAATATCACATGTACATAAGTATTCACACCCTTTACTCAATACATTGTTGAAGCACCTTTGGCAGCAATTACAGCCTCAAGTCTTCTTGAGTATGATGCTACAAGCTTGCCACACCTATTTTGGGGCAGTTTCTCCAATTCTTCTTTGCAGATCGTCTCAAGCTCAATCAGGTTGGATGGGGAGCGTCGGTGCACAGGCATTTTCAGATCTCTCCAAAGATGTTCAATCGGGTACAAGTCTGGGCTCTGGCTGGGCCACTCAGGGACATTCACAGACTTGTCCCAAAGCCACTCCTTTTTTATCTTGGCTGTGTGCTTAGGGTCGTTGTCCTGTTGGTAGGTCAACCTTCGCCCCAGTCTGCGGTCCAGAACGCTCTGGAGCAGGTTTTCATCAAGGATCTCTCTGTACATTACTGCATTCATTTTTCCCTTGATCCTGACTAGTCTCCCAGTTCCTGCTGCTGAAAAACACCCCCACAGCATGATGCGGCAACCACCATGCTTCACTGTAGGGATGGTATTGGCCAGGTGATGAGCAGTGCCTGGTTTCCTCCAGACATGACGCTTGGCATTCAGGCCAAAGAGTTCAATCTTGGTTTCATCAGAACAGAGAATTTTGTTTCTCATGGTCTGAGAGTCCTTTAGGTGCCTTTTGACAAACTCCATGCGGGCTGTCATGTGCCTTTTACTGAGGAGTGGCTTCCATCTGGTCACTCTACCATAAAGGCCTGATTGGTGGAGTGCAGCAGAGATGGTTATCCTTCTGAAAGGTTCTCCCATCTCCACAGAGGAACACTGGAGCTCTGTCACAGTGACCATCGGGTTCTTGGTCACCTCCCTGACCAAGGCCCTTCTCCCCCGATTGATCAGTTTGGCCGGGCGACCAGCTCTAGGAAGAGTCCTGGTGGTTCCAAACGTCTTCCATTTGCGAATGATGGAGACCACTGTGCTCGTTGGGACCTTCAATGCTGCAGACATTTTTTTGTACCCTTTCCCAAATCTGTGCCTCGATACAATCCTGTCTCGGAGGTCTACAGACAATTCCTTGGATTTCATAACTTGGTTTGTGCTCTGACATGTACTGTCAACTGTGGGACCTATATAAACAGGTGTGTGCCTTTCCAAATCATGTCCAATCAATTTAATTTACCACAGGTGGACTCCAATCAAGTTGTGGAAACATCTCAAGGATGATCAGTGGAAACAGGATGTACCTGAGCTCAATTTTGACTGTCACAGCAAAGGGTGTGAATACTTATGTACATGTGATATTAAATTTTTTTATTTTTAATACATTTGCAAAAAATTCAAAAAAACTTTTTTCACTTGGTCATTATGCGGTATTGTATGTAGAATGTTGATAATTTTTTTTTATTTAATCCATTTTGGAATTAGGCTGTAACATAATAAAAGTGAAGGGGTATGAATACTTTCCGGATGCACTGTGTATATGCAATTGTCCCAACACAACAAAATAACACACCTTAAGAAATTACAAGGTTTCAGCTTTCAAATAATACTGGACACTTAAACTTATTGATTTTGTTGTTCAATTAAGGTATGTCTTTAATGATAGAAAATTGCTTAATGACATATTTTGCAAATCACTGCATGACAACCCCTGTCAGTCCTCTCATCAAGGCGGGTCTTTGGTTAGGACGTCACTTCCTCGTTCAGTGACGTTGGCAGTTCAGTGACGTTGGCCTGCGTTGGCATCTCAGTGAACGTACTGTCTGCATTACGCCGTGTGCAGAGAGCTTCTAGCCACAGCTCGACTCAAGCCTGGTTTATACTTCTGCAAAGGAGCACGTAAACGTAAACGAAAAGGGTTTTCTGGGAAAGCATAGCTCACCGAGGCCCACCGACTTGTTGACGGGGAGTCCTCCCAAATCCTCACAGCGCGTTAAGCGTCTTCTCAGTGCATCAATCAATCGCGGATTGGTTGGGTAGGAAGCAAGTAGATATTCGGCAATATTTTCGCTGTATCCAAAACAAATTGGATACAAATAAGAGCATTAACATTTTATATCACTTCACTAACAAAACAATTTGGTAACAAAGTTTCATGCGATCCATGCAAATATTATTGTTAACAACACTGGCACAAAAACCACGTTCTCGTCAATGTAGAAGCGGCTGCATGTGCAAAATATTACTTGAATGGATACCAGCGCAACCCACTACACTACATATCTGTTCAAATTGCACCGAATCATTTTAAGTAGCATGCAATCAAAACTGTCGCAGCCCTGCAACATTAAATCAATAGTAGCGCTGTCTTCAGTGTAAATGCTTGTTTATCAGATTTCTGCAATGTGCTATTCTCAAATCCTTACACTGTAAGTTGCAGTAAATAAATTGTCACCAAAGCAAAGGCTTGTAGACCAACCTGATTGTCCTAATGAAGGCAGTACTTTCATTTTCCTCATCATGGGGCTCGTACAGCCATCCAGCTATTGTCAAAAATGTCCTGCTCCTAGCCGTAAATTTCCCAGTTTCTGCTCTAGTCTCCAATGTCCTTCATTGCAGAAGCGTGTATACATGGCTAGTGGTAATGCTAACTGGAAACTAGCTAACTCGCTATGTAAAAATTATGCGGTGCTGTTGTACACTCACATGCGCATTCATTCATGCAGATGACCTGAACTGTTGGCGCGGTGTTTTGTTATTTATTATTTAGCTTTCCCACTTCTGACATCATATTTCGATGTCAAATAACGAGACGGAGTCACTGTTCGGTGTAACAACCAAGACAGTCGGTACAAATGTAACATGCAAATACATAACATCAACGCTAGATGGCGGTATATGAAAACTCTCTCCCAGTCAAAACCCTTTCTCCAGTCATTTCAATGGCCAAAAACTGATAAAAATAGTAATTAAAAATATAACACGTGAACCGATCACTTAGCTGTATGTAAGCACAATGGACTGCAATACCCAAGACATGTGGGCACTGGAATGGAATCGATTGGGTCAAAACTGTGGGTGTAGATAAGGCGACAGAAATAGGCCTAATAATAATATTAATAACAATAATAATAATAATAATAATAATAATATTATGACTTTCCGGTAACAGTATGTGATTGCACGACGCAATCCCATAAAAAGAGGCCTATTTATATAATTATAAAAACAAACATACGTGCATTTTATAGCACTTCTAAGCGAGATCACAAGGAGAGTCAAATGTTCCCCTGCTGCATTGGGGTGTAAACTACTACAGCTAATTCTCGGGAAAGGTTCGCTTTCTCTTGAAGTACAGGGGAGGACACAGCATACTTCAAGAGAAAGCAAACTCTTCCTGTTTGTTTCTCTATGGCCGAGGCTGCAATTGCATATCTATAGGCCTACTTGGTTTCTTCTTTAACTACTTCTTGGTTAATTTTTTTTGAGTAGCTAACAGCAGGGGAGGCAAAACCATTATGGATTGAGCCAAACACTTTAAGGATCGCGACAAAACATTACAGGTGTTTACTTTGTTCTTTTCACCTTGGAGAATAGCTAGAAAAAAGGGGCTACACGGTGCCCAGGAATGAACAACCAAAGTGACGTCTTTTTGCTGGTGTTTGTTCGCTTACATAACTGCAGCCGGTACCTTCGGTACTGTAGAAAACGGGGACCGTCACGTTTTTAGAATTTTGGCATCGACTTGGTACCGAAGTATCGGTTCTCATGACATCCCTAGTATGAGCTGTAGGTCATGTATTTAGTGGTTTCAAATTTCCATAAACGCCTTTTAACATTAAATTACCTTTATAAAGGCCTAAAAGTAATTTTATTACAGAATTCTACCCATACCATCACATGACGGTGTTATAGTTCAAGAGAATGGAAACAAAAGTTTGAAACTCAGGAGAGCAGAAATCCAATGGGTATCGACATTCATGAATAAATTAATAATTTATGCACCTCATGGCTTTGACACGCCCACGCCCTGGTGCTGGGGAGGTGAGAAGGAAAGGGAGTCGTGCAGTGAGCTTTTGCAGTGAGGTATTGTGGTTTACAATGAATTAATCGTTTCAATGCCGGTAGTTGGAAAAATACGTTAATTTCACTTATGTTGATCCTAAGACCCGAACTTGTTCAATCTATTAATTAATTTAGCTTAAAGAACAACATATATCGTTTTGAAAAATGGGGGAACTATGGCTTTAACTGCCTGAAACGCCTCGTTTGTAGTCCAGCGTTTTCTTCCGTAACTTATCTACATCACTAAGTCACACATTTGCATAATGCCCACCTAGTGGCTAGTTTGGCACGCCTTCAAACGGAACCAGTCAAAGCGGAGGCCGGGAAGTCAGTGGTTTCGCCATGTCGAGAAAACGCTATTTTCATCAGTGCAAAGGCAGATTCCCTTTGTTTGGCCAGCTGACCAATCAGAGCAGACTGGGCTCGTCGGGAGGGGGGCCTTAAAGAGACAGGAGCTAAAATGGAGAGTTTCAGACAGAGGGTTAATAGAGGTGCTGCAGACCCAGGCAGTTTGGAAAAAATGTATTGTAAATTGAACGTTAAATCACGTAAACCCATTCTTGTAGAACTCCTAAATAAAGGTATGGACCTGAAAATGAGCATAACAGTGCGCCTTTATGACGTGATTTAAACGAGAAAACTGAGGTGGCCTGCCTGAGATCATTAGGCTGGGAGTTCCAAAGCTTAGGGGCTTGAACATCAAAAGCCCGTTCACCCTTGCTGCAGAATTTGGATTTTGGAACTATTAAAAGGGGCCTGCTGGAGGATCTCATGCAGTGATCGGGTTTGTACAGTAAAGGCAGATCGCAGATATAGGCACGTGCCAAACCATTCAAGGCTTTGATCACTAGCAGTACAATCCTAAAATCAATTCTAAAACGCACAAGTAACCAATGAAGGGCTGCAAGGATAGGTGTAATGTGGTCTCTTCTTCTATGAGTTAAAAACCTGGTAACAGAGTTTTGAATCAATTGCAATCTTTGGATGTGTCGCTTGCTGATTCCAGAATAAAGTGCAATGCAGTAGTGGAGTCTGGAGGAGATAAAAGCATGGATGCCCTTTTCTAAATCTGCAGATGAAATGAATGATCTGATTTTGCATAGCTGTCTTAGTTGGCAAAAGCATGATTGTATATAATTGGCCACCTCAGTGTCAAAGGACAACTTGGAATCAAAGACAACACCAAGGTTGCGGGCCTCCTTACGGATGTAACGTCCCACAGCTTGACTCACAAATCCACTATTTTCAAATGGGAAAGCTCTGTAGCCAATCTCATGTGACTTTCCATTTCAGCCAATCACATACGTGTACATTCTAGCGTATGTCATTAGTCCCGTTTTTAACCCTTTCTAGCCTGAGCCAAAAAGTTTTTAAAAATTATTCTGTACCAAAATATGAATGGAACATGCTAAAACATTTATGGTAGGTTTATCACATATCTAAATAGTACATACCAATTTAAAGACAGAGTAGTTCTCTCAACTTACATAAATATCTGATTAAGTGATTTGAAGCCGCTTTTATCAGGACGCTTTCACACACTTCATTTTTACAAAAATATTCTTTGGCAACCATAGTTTACCTCACCAGAAATTTTAACCACTTTCGTATAGACGGAGGAAAACTAGACATTTTCACAATTATGTCGATAATGTATAATTGGAAACATATTAGAAATACGATGTTTAAAAGTTATGAGCACTTTAGTTGGCAAGTGGGGAAAACAAAAGGACTTGGAATTCTAGCTCTATAAGATTTAATTTCATGTTTTCTTACTACTTCTCCACAATCCTATGATCCGTTGTGTTAACAGAATGAAACTAAATCTAAAATAAGAAAGACACAAAGACACTAAAAATGTGTGTTCAATAAAAACATTTTATTTAAAAATGGACAATACCAGATACCGTGCAACATCAGAATTGCATGACAAAATATTGTACAAGTGCGTATGCATTATATAAAATATTATACACTTATTATATTTGTTAAAAGACCAGCGGTACTGTAGATAAATAATTAAATCTGGACCACCATGTATTACGTTCCTGATTCATTGCAGGTGATCAGAGTTCATGTCCTGCTCTACTGCAGAACCTTCACGACCAGGAGATCCTATCTTCCTCTCTGCCATCTGCTTTTATCACTGTATGAGATCCTCCAGCAGGGCCCTTTTAGTAGTTCCAAAATCCAAATTCTGCAGCAGGGGTGACCGGGATTTTGCTGTTTGAGCCCCTAAGCTTTAGAACTCCCTGCCTAATGATCTCTCCACCTCAGTTTCCTCTTTTAAATCACTTCTTAAAACTCACTTTTATCTTAAATCTTTCTCTTAACCGCCACCTTTAAAATGTGTTTTTTAGTTAATTTTTTGTTATTTTAGTTATTTTACCAGATTTTTTACAGTTAATTTTATTGTAAAGCACCTTGTAACCCTGTTTTGAAAGGCGCTATATAAATAAAGTGATTATTATTATTTTTATTATTATTATTATTAGTAGTAGTAGTAGTAATATTATTATTATTATTATTATTATTGGAACCTATGGGATTTTCCCAACGTCAAAAATGATAAGTCATTGTAAAAGGTGTAGAGAGGTCAAAGTTCAGGGAAACTCGATTTTGCGGGTCTCAAAATGAAGCTGATGATGTTTGAAAACGTGTGACGTGCATTTGAGGAAAGTCCAAAGATATATACTTTACGAGAATCACCCTTTTGTATGGGGTGGTCTAGTCTTCCCTATATACTATAGTATAGTCAAGTTTGCAGCAGCGAGCAGGAGTGCCTCGTAAACGTTAGCTGCAGGGGCGTCACTTTCACAGGAACACAGTATTATTGACATAAATAAATGAATAAATAAGTTGATAATAATGTAGCTTTTTATGTTGAAATTTCCTTGCAGTTGCCTAACTCATAGTTTCTCATCAATGTTTAGGTTGACATGGTAATAATGCAAGCTAACACAAGGACCTAGGGGAGACTGGGGACGGTTGCAACACTTTTTGCATTTCTCTGTTACTCTGAGACTAATTGACAAACACCAGCCAAACATATTAAACTTATATCTGTCTTCTAATTACCCATACAATTTAAAGATGACTACACATGATATATAGTTCACAATATTTATATGAATGGAAGTAGTCAGATGTTGCAACTGGCCCAAAGTGGGGGTTTACACTTGTATTCAGTTCAGCGCTTTACAACAGCGAGCAGGAGGGCCTCGTAAATGTTAGCTGCAGGGGCGTCACTTTCACAGCAACAGTATTATTGACATAAATAAATGAATTAATAAGTTGATAATAATGTATCTTTTAATGTTGAAATTTCAACTGCTCATTAACGCAAATATCTAATCAGCAAATCACATGGCAGCAACTCAATGCATTTAGTCATGTAGACATGGTCAAGACGACCTGGTGAAGTTCAAACAGAGCATCAGAATGGGGAAGGAAGGTGATTTAAGTGACTTTGAACATGGTATGGTTGTTGGTGCCAAACGGGCTGGTCTGAGTATTTCAGAAACTGCTGATCTACTGGGATTTTCACGCACAACCATCTCTAGGGTTTACAGAGTCCTGAAAAGAGAAAATATCCAGTAAGCGGCAGTTCTCTGGGCAAAATACCTTGTTGGATCCAGAGGTCAGAGGAGAATGGCCAGACTGGTTCAAGATGATAGAAAGGCAACAGGAACTCAAATAACCACTAGTTACAACCAAGGTATGCAGAAGACCATCTCTGAATGCACAACACGTCAAACCTTGAAGCAGATGGGCTACAGCAGCAGAAGACCACACCGGGTGCCACTCCTGTCAGCTAAGAACAGGAAACTGAGGCTACAATTCGCACGGGCTCACCAAAATTGGACAATAGAAGATTGGAAAAATGTTGCCTGGTCTGACGAGTCTCGATTTCTGCTGTGACATTCGGACGGTAGGGTCAGAATTTAGCATAAACAACACGAAAGCATGGATCCATCCTGCCTTGTATCAACGGTTCAGGCTGGTGGTGGTGGTGTAATGGTGTGGGGGATATTTTCTTGGCATACTTTGGGCCCCTTAGTACCAATTGAGCATCGTTTAAATGCCACAGCCTACCTGAGTATTGTTGCTGACCATGTCCATCCCTTTATGACCACAGTGTACCCATCTTCTGATGGCTACTTCCAGCAGGATAACGCGTCATGTCACAAAGCTAGAATCATCTCAAACTGGTTTCTTGAACATGACAATGAGTTCTCTGTACTCAAATGGCCTCCACAGTCACCAGATCTCAATCCAATATAGCACCTTTGGGATGTGGTGGAACGAGAGATTCGCATCATGGATGTGCAGCCGACAAATCTGCAGCAACTGAGTGATGCTATCATATGGACCAAAATCTCTGAGGAATGTTTCCAGCACCTTGTTGAGTCTATGCCACAAAGAATTAAGGCAGTTCTGAAGGCAAAAGGGGGTCCAACCTAATACCTAGTACCTAATAAAGTGGCCAGTGAGTGTAGTTCACAATATTTATATGAAGAAGTGGAAGAAGTCAGATGTTGCAACTGGCCCCAAGTAGGCGTTTACACTTGTGTTCAGTTCAGCGCTGTCCACTAACACACGAGGACGTAGTAGTGCTGCAGCGCTTATTTTAGGGGGCTGGCCACCCGCACTGCCTGGTCGCTGATGGTGGAAACGCAATCACATCGCATTTGCTCAGGGAAATGCATTTTCTAGTTTGTAATGTTAATGGTTGTTTATTTTAAATATGCCTTGTGTTACTTTCCCGTCACGCATCCTCCCGACTTTAGCCGGGAGAACTCCGGGATAATTCGCCAGTTAGGGTTAGGGTTAGGGTTAGGGTTCTTTATTTCCTTCTAAGCTTTTATATCTCATTCACTCGTTTGCACAAGAACCACCACATTAGTCGAAAACGAAAGTAAACATACACCCCCCCACGCTGCCACACCTTAAAGTACCAGGCTTAACCTTTTTGACCCATCATTAAAAGATTATTGTTTGTAATTAAAAACAATATTGCTTGTTTTAAATAATTGAATTGCCACTGTTCTTTTTTGTAATGTTTGTAATTGTTTATTCTTTTTTTTTTTTTTTGCTTAAAGACTACATACCAATGTTGTTTTTTGTAATGTTTTTATAAAAAGAGTGTATGTTGAAGTCTATGGGGATTTAATTGTTTTTTTGTTTTTTTTTACCATGCTATCAAATTGGGTATCGAGGAAGAAATTTCCAGCGTTTAAAATGCACCTTCTAATTAAATAGCTTTGTCCAATCTTGAGTGGTGCAATCGTGCCTTAATATTAACACATGGCCGCCGCCGTCAGTATTGCCAGTATTGCCATGGCAATACTACTTCTCAAACAAGTATTGCCTGGCAATACTACTTTCTCGCAGACCATATAGCGTTTATTTCACGTAGAAGACCTCAGCAACCTTCAACAAAAATCCGATTTTATCTAATGAATAATCTGATTGCATCTGCTGCGATATATGAACACATTCAAACTTTATCAATGGAAACGATGCGGCTGTGGTGCGCGTGCACTTTGTTTTAATAGTTGCATTCTTCCTCTCTTCCAGCCAGGCAGCCATTACCGGAGACAGCGGGAAACAGCTCGAGTCGTGACGGTCGTGACCGATGCTCAAGCTAGACTTCTCATGTTATTATTCTACACTGACTGTAAAACAAATCTTTACATTTACAGTGTATTTGATAAGAAGTTGCTTAGGAAACATAACAGTAGGCCTAATACACTAAAGCTAAAGGTTGTTGAATGTAATACAAACTCGTGAATAATCACATCCATCAAATTGTAAAGCACTTGTCAATAATATAGTGCCGTGACACCGAGGTCATGTCCTCGATATTTTTTTCAAGTAGTTTTTTCTTTTCTCCCCATACAATTTGCGCCGTTACACGCGAGCTCTGGCGGGCTCATAGCGCGACTATACTATTGTCATCACATGAAACTACACAACCAGAGGAATACATTGGTATCAGGCTTGTTAGACTAGCTTGTCGGCAAGCGGGTTAAATATTGCTCTAAAGTTAGGTTACATTTTGGCGAGAGAAAATGTAAGTTAGAAGGCTAACTCAGTAAGCATGCCAACACCAGTGTTTACTTTCTTCACTGGGATAGCGGTTGCAAGACAGGAGACAAAAAGAGAAGGAGAAGGCGAGTGAGAGGATGAATAGAGACAGAGCAGGTATTTGTGACAGTGTTTCCTCTTTGGCAGTACCTGCTCTTTAAAATATATTATAACTCTTGCTCAAATATAATAATAAATGCATTTCAAATGTAGGCCTATGCAAACGTAGGATTTGCTGCCCATACAGGGTGGATAAACTATTGGAAACACCGGTTTTCAATAAACATTAATCATGCTATTATTAATGAATAAAAATGCTGCTATTGTGTCCGATGTTGATGATGACACGTTTCTAAATTATACAATCTCCATATATGTTACTGAAAAGGTTTTATTTAAAATTTAAAATGTATAAAGAAGAGAGCAGAGTGAGAGAGAAGGTTCTTCTAAGAAGAGAGAGACAAGTGAAGATGGCAAGAGAAAGGGAAAACAAATAATCTAGTGAAGGAATAGACTATAGTAATGAGTTTTTGAACACTTATAAGGCCAGCCCTGAAAGATAGCCAAACCTCAAAGATACTCTGCTTACGGTGAATAAGATTTCAATGCAATGAGAAACTGAACAGAAGAGTAATTTCAATAGTGGCCATATTTGTGACTTATCTTGTGTTAAATGAAAATTAGACTAGTAGAATTAATGTGACTGACAAAGTCTGACATGATTTCCTTAGTGATGTGTTACTCAAATGCATTCAAATGCATAGATTTATACTATGGTCTTACTGAAATTTTCGAACAAGGACTCATGACAAGATGACCTCAGTATTTTCAAAATCCTGGCTATGGCCTTGAACATGCATATTGATGAATTTCAACATTGTAATTAATATATTTGTACATAAATGGAGTTTGTATGTGTTTAGACAAGTACATGACTGTAGCTGTCAGCTGTTGATGAGACTTAATTCATGATGTATACAGATAGATATTATAATTGTCTTAAAGGTGCAGTATGTAGTTCTAGAGAATTGGGGGGAAAAATGGCAAGAATTTGAATCACAACACTCAAAAAGGCCAACCTCCTGGGTCTTTGGTCCCTCCTGTCCCTCTCAATGGCCCACCCCACACATGCCTGTGCGCGCTCTGACTTGACTTCATGAGCCTGAGCAAGGCAGTGTTTCATGAATCATATTTTTGGTTCTCACCAACAACGCATAAAGCGATATCTGATTCCGGACACAAATGACCGTTTCCATAGTAACGACATACAGTTAGCTAACGTTAACAAAAACTATTTCATAATTTGATTCCCCGATTAGTATGAGCTAGTGCACGACAATCGTTTTTATTTGGCTGCGATTGGCACCATAGCTACTATACGTTGCGGAGTATATCCAATATGCATGTAAACGAATAATGCATTTTTGACATAAGTCTGGCGTGATACTTCCTAACGCTCTAAAACTGCACTTGGCGATTTGACAAGCCAAGTCTTTTGCGACGTTATGCAACGACTTCAGCCGCCTTGCAACTACAGAAATAGTTCACACCGCTGCTACTTTTGTCTGCAACGCGAATTGTAACAACAAGCTTGTTTGGAGGGTGACGCTGTAAGCAGGAATTTTACCTAGGAGTGAGCACACGAGATGATTGACAGGCAGGTAGCCCTTACTCCTTGCAAAAACTCTCCTGATTGGTTGGGGATAGGCGGGCGTCCCTAGATTTTTTAAAAGCTGAACACAGGTCCCAGGGCGGGCGTCTCTCTGAGCATTTTTTAAAAGCTGAATCCACAGGTCCCAGGGTCACGGGGGGGGGGCTGGAGCCTATCCCAGCGGACACAGGGCGAGAGGCGGGGTACACCCTGGACAGGTCGCCAGTCTATCATACATATAGGGACGCACCTTCTCTCTGAGCATTTGGTTTAATGATATCCTTCTTGCTGTGAGGAGTGCTAACCACCGAGCCACCGTGTAAGGTATGTAATAAACATAAAAAAACATAAAAAATGTAATCTATTGCTAGAAATTCAAACTTACATACTGCACCTTTAATGGGGGTTCATGCTTCTTGGCCACCGCCCAGTGATATTTTTCATAATTACATTAATTCATTGTTAGTTATTCACAAATGTTTCACATTTAAACATACAATAACAGCACTGTACAAAATAGGTAGCTTTATGAGTTCTTTATCTAACGCATACACCATATTATGGTGATTGTCGAGAAAGTTTGGCAATACTACTTTTACACTGATGATGGCACCTCTGGTTCATATTGACCCCAAGAGAGCGTGGTGACATGTAAATGTCAATGCAACAGACTAGTAGCGCTGATTCACGTATTGCATTTCAATGTTGTCCACTACACAGCGTAGTACAGAAGATTAAGTCTTTGAAAATGAAATGGCAAATGCCATTTACTTTTCATTTTCAAATTGTTAGACAATTGCATTTTAATTTTAATTGTGGCATAAATAATGCTTGCACAAATGTAAAATGAGGCTACATTTTTTATTTTGCATCCTAATTTTCAAATTTTAATGAACATTTGAATGTTGTCTGTAGTATTATAATAATAATAGTGTATTTTATGTACAGGCACCTTTCAGAACAACCAAAATAAGATAGAAATTAAATGAAATGAGTATGGCGAGGTAGGACTTTGAAAATGAAATGTCTAACACTTTTCCATTTTCATTTTAATATTGAATGCCCAGAGGAGCATGTGAAAATGTAAATGCAAATGGGATTATTGCGCTTTCATTTACATTTTGACTCAAATAACACATACATGTGTTGAAAGTGATAATGCTATTGTGGAATTGCATTTAAATTTTCAAGTTTACATTATCATTAAAGTCCTATAGGCTTGCATAGTCTATGATACTGAGACGTTGAAGATATAGCTTACCTTAAAACATTTATCTGTGAAGCACAACAATTTTATTTATTATAAGACATAGAATATGCTATCAAAGTAATCAAAAGTAATTTTTATCACACTTCAGAGAATTATATTGCCGTTATAACATTTCGAAATATCATGTACTGTAGACATCATCTTGAACACATCAGGTGGCTGGAAAGATGAGGATATGACACTTATAAAAGTGTTAACAATCTGAAGTGCTTAGTGAATGTGCATACTGATTAAACACAAAAATATAAACATGATACAATCATTGAGGTATCCAAAAAACAACAGGTGGTATATGCATCACGGTATTGCATTTTCCCAAAGTGATGGATTAAACTTATTCTTCTCATGCCTTATGGCCTCACAATTAATGTCAGCATTAACAGCTCAATATTATGACAGCATCCGACTGATTTCCATATTTTTGTAAAATTTTTACAAAAAAATTTAATTGTATACAACACTTATCTAACATATCTAATTTTATTCACAGTTTACAACTCTTTGCTCATTCGTTAACTGTTATTGTGACGCTGTTCCTTCTTTTTGCACAACTAAATGTGTGTGGGCTTATACAATATTCTTAAATGTTTTTTTACAATTACCACATTGTTCCTTTAAGATGTGTTATTCTTACATTTGTATCAGGTGTATATGTACAGTGTTTTAATACATTTGGAATGCTCTGGTCATTTCTACCTTATTTTGTTCACAGTGGAAGCTTACTCCTGGCTCGTTCTAGTAAAGCTTTTACACCTAAACAGTATTTATAAAACAGTATCTGCATGAAAATTGACTTGACATGTTGTTCACCTGCACAAATAGAAGGCAAAAAGCCAATCTTCTTGCTTAAATTTTTTATGATTTTATTCCTAAGCACATCCTAACAATGTTTTTATAAATGTCTTTGTGAAATGATTCTGTATTGACACTGAATTGTATAAATCTGAATCCTGCACATAGTAAATTAGACATTAAAAATATGGATTAGTGATACAAAGATGGAGCTTCCAGCTGAAGTTCAGGCAGATAACTCAATTCCGTGCGCTACCAATTTAAGTGTCATACAGCGCATGCAACACACACTAATCACAGATACACCTAAATATCATGTCAATGGGGGGTGGGGGAGGTATTTAAATGACCTGATGTCAAAGTTAAGTACTGTGCTTGTTGAATGAGGTGATAGGGAAATGGTCCCACCTCCGCCCCAACTGCCACCTCGAATCTGCTAATATGTCCGAAAAGGGAATTGATGTATTTGTGCTTCAATATGTAGCAGACCCAACCATGCCAAAACTGACGCTTGAGCAACCGTTAAAAGGGTCTAAAATCGCCTGTGGCGCAAATCCAACTTAGAACTAGGGCTGAACGATTTGGGGAAAATATCTAATTGCGATTTTTCTGACAGATACTGCGATTGCGATTTGATTTGCGATATATATTTTTTTTAAAGTGAAGCTTCAGTACAATATTCACTCTGTAATATATTTAAAATATGTGATGGAGCATTAACTGGGAGAGCATGAAAATATACCTGCACTATATTTTAGTGCAAGGATGAGAACTGAGAAGATATGAATTGAGTTCAACAATGAATACGTTTTTTTCTATATATTGGCATAGAACGTAGAACAATCAAACATAGAACAATTAGCTCAAAATCTGTCACTGTTAAGTAAGTTAAATAAAGTAATGAAACAAATCTAGAAAATAGGACCTTTCTGTAAACGATTTGCCTACGCACAGTGTAAAGAGGGAGCGAAGGAGAGAGAGCTGCCCGCTCTAATCTGCGATTACTCAGAGCAGAATGCATGGGAAAAAATGGCAGTTTAATAGATTTATATAAATTCCTCACGTTTTGTTTGATGGTCTGAATAGGTAGCTAGATTTGCTGCTAGTTGCCTTACAGAAAAAAAGACAGTAGGAGAGTCTGAAAAATCGCTAAATGTAGCAAAAGACGCTAAATTGACAACACGTTTTTTCCTTGGATTTCATGTCCTTGTTGTTGGTGGGCGTATATGTAGCTGCATTAGGCCACTTTTGATTGGTGAGCATGACTTGTACATGAACAGCACGAGACTTCTGATTAGTGAGCATGACTGTTACGAGGATGGCATGCCTGTGTATAAGCATTGACCGTTTAAACCCTGATTACACGAGCTAACTTAAATCACAGCCTTTGCGATTTGCTAATTACATTGTGTCAAATTGCGATTTCGATTTGAAATCGATTAATCATTAAGCCCTACTTAGAACCACCAAACGCTCTCCCCTTGACTGAAAACGGAGGTAGTTTTAAAAAGTTCAGGAAGGACCCCCGATGACGCAATAGTAATTTTCTCAACTTGTTTGACGTCCTGCTGTATGATTGTATTGTCATTTAGCATTTCAAAATGTTCAAAATACAACATCGGTATCTGATGAAAAACCTATCGAAGATAAAAAAAAAGATTGAAAATGGGTGAACTATCGCTTTAAGACAGTAGCGTTTTTCCGACTGAATTGTTTAAAACTGCAGCTTTCTCACACTATGTTATCCCCAGAGGCACATTTTCTTAGCCTACACAGGCATATTAAGCGATGGACAAATTTCTGCATTTGAACACACCTCTGAAGACCAAAATGTAATTTACTTTAATGTTGGTTTTATCTTATGGTGTTGTTTGTTAATGTGCATTTCAACAGACATTTAACATCTCAGGTTTATGTGAAGAAATGTTTTATGCTATTGCCAAGAAACAATTGATTAAATAGAATACAGATTATTCCATCCCATTAAAGTACAACTGTATAGATGAGGTGTTTAGGCAAAAGGCATACATTAGGTCCATGACCTTACTTCACATCAGTCATCAGCAGCCGACAGTTTCTAGGTCCTAAGTTAAGGAATCGGTACTGTACACAGTTAACAAACAATACATGTACTAAGTAAACAATAAACTGTTGCCAAAAAGATGACAGCTCTTTTTCAATAAAACCTACTGGCCCCTGTATCTTTGTAACCCATACTAATCTTCATCCAATGTCTGAAGCATGGGTCCTCATGTGTTTGGTAAAACTGTCAATCTCAGTGAACGATTTCCCACAAATACATGTATGCCGTCGCATAGTATTATGAACACGCTGGTGCTTTCTGCACGTGTACGCATCTTTAAAACTCATTCCACACACAGGGCAACTATAGAGCCGAAGCTCAGTGTGTACACGCTGATGGTTACGCAGCGTGCCGTCGTTGTTAAACCGCTTTCCACAGAGGGCGCACACAAAGGGTTTCTCTCCCGTGTGGATCCGAATGTGGATTTTCAGACGTGACCCATGACTGAAGGTTTTGCCGCACTGAGGACAGAGGTGGGACCTTTGACCCAGTTTTCCCATCAACTTTGGTTTCAGTTGGTCTGACGGCATGGTTCGTATAGAGCAAACTGCAGGTTCAGAATCTGCCAGGTTGGCACTGCTGTGTCTGATAAAGCTGCCTTGAGTGGAAACAGTTTCTTCAGCCACAGCATCTGTGATAAGATATGTGGAAGCAAAGCTGTTCTCGCCAGCCCGAGTATCCAAATTTGTGTGTATGTTTGAGTTAGCATATGAGGATACAGCAGTGGATGGCCCTAGATCAGTCTGACAATTTATCTCAGCACTAAATGAACTAGAGTCTGTGCACAGCTCCTCGGGTTCTGTTTTGATGCCATCAAGGTTACAAGTTAATTCAACATTGCCTACAATAAATGAATCTCCAGGATCTGTCACCTGGGAGGAATCTTGATGAAAGTTGTCTTTCACAGACTGAGGTGTCAAAGTACTTCCCAATGGGACATTATCTGGTGCACTTGTTTGTGGAAATAGAGATAGAGGCTGGTTTACTCGCTTCCATTCTGTGGTCTCGGTAGGTACTGTATGTTCTTGGTTCAGGACGGTTACTACATACTCCTGAGATGTCACTATGGGTTGTTCTGAGTCTTGGCTGTGCTCGGAATCGCTCCATTGATGATGCTGGTCATCAAGAGAAGCAGACCCAATAGATAGCTGATTAGTTCTATGGGAGCCTGGCAGAATATTGAAGAATGAAAACAGCCAGATTAAAAAGATGAGTATGTTGACATTTCAAAGAAAATATTAAATAATAAATATATCATCATAATGGTCTTGCTTAGTCTACATTGAATAACTAATTTATCTTGCAGGCCCATCTATTTTCAAACAAGATACTTGTCACTAATTAAAATAAAGTCAAGAATTAATTATAGCTGCAAAACAATAGAAATCCAGGGCTACGAAAAATGTGTAAATAAACCGTATTCGTAAATTACATACCAGTCCAATCTAGTCCCGTTTTCTGCTCAATTTCTTGCAGTCTTCGTTTAAGGAACTGGTTCTCTCTGCGTGTTCGAGCCGTTTCATCTTCAAATTCTAATACTGCTCCACCGACCACCTCCAAAATCTCACCTACGACAACCATTAATCGCTCAGTAAGATATGTATTTAAAAGTTGCCGTTTGGTCATTTTCACAGTTAATACATGTAACGGTTCGCTTACAAAATGTAGCTGTTTCCTTATCACGTGACGTACACTACGGGTAGTCAGTCGCACAGCTCTACCGACATCTTCCGTTTCGACGTCCTGCTAAATTCTTGCAGGATATGCAAAACAATGTATGATCTAAATTGTGTGAAAAGCATAAGATTCTGTGGAAGTCATCTCTCATGATATTCGAATCATTTGGTTTGCTACTGTAAAACAATCAAGAGACATAGGCCGTGACACAACCTGTTGCTTGCTGAGATTAAAATATAAATTTAAAATATAAGCAAGCAAAAGGTTGTGTCACGAAATATAATCTTGCTTCTTGTAATTTGACTAGTGTGTGTGTGTGTGTGTGTGTGCGTGTGTGTATGGTATAAAACTTTTATTTTATTTTATGATAAAGACAATACATACACTGTAAAATATAATTAGTTAACCTTACTTAAAAAATCATGCAAACTGATTGCCTTAAAAAAGCAAGTAAAGTTGAATAGGAATTGTAAGGCTTATTTAGAATAGTTTACTCACTCTTGAGTTGAAGTAAGTAAAAAATAAACACATAGACTACTTGATCATTTCATTAATGTCAATTGAAATATACTGGCTGTATTCCATACAACACAGGTATTTAAAATTGTCCATTTTATGGGTAATTCCCTGACCTTTGAAGTTTTCCAATTACATTTACTGGGACGCCAACACTAGTCACTTACTTGTTATGTTATGCTATCACATACTGTTACCGGAAAGTCATATTATTATTATTATTATTATTATTATTTTATTATTATTATTATTATTATTATTATTATGTGATGCGTCGGCATGACGCATCACATCTTGTTGATGGGGTCATATTATTATT
>JAPMUY010007433.1:10000-55867 GCA_026901105.3 Galaxias olidus | reverse complement strand
TGCTTACCTGTGGAACATTCCATTGGACATGACCTGGGACACACTGGGGGGGTGCCTGCAGGGACACAAGAGACAGAAGGAGAAGCTGAATCAAAACAGCATCCAAAATGCTGACACAAACACGGAGGTCATGAGAAAACACCTTTTCTCAATTAGACCCAGGTAGACCAATACAATAGCATAAAACATTTGAACAGACGTAAAACAATAAAACAAGCAACATAAACATTTAAAAAATATGCGATTACATATCCTTGTCAGAAATGTTTGAAAACCACATTTGAGGGATAATAGCAAAACATTTTTGTTTTGTTTATGTGCAGGGTTCCCACACATGTTCCCTTTCAAAATTCCATACTTTTCCAGACTATAATTTCCAGACTTCTCAGCAGATTTTCAGACCATATTTGACAGAGTGCAAATAGCTAGCTTTTAAAATCCAACTGTTAACATGTATGTTACATTCTGACAATGTATGTCAGAGGTCTTCAACTACATTTGTCCAAGGGCCAGAATTTTTCTTGGCAGACACTGTGGGGGCCGGCCTTTCTAAAAATTTGTTTTATTATTTATTACGGCCAAATTAATGTTATTTTTGTTAGCCTATATCACTGTGATCAAACTCCTAAATAACATGGGAAATCCATAATGATAACCAGACACTTAACTAGATAATTCTCTCAGACAGACCTCTGCCAAGGAGGCAGTTCACTGAGGAGTGATGGTTAAAATCTGTAATTCTAGAAACATAATGGCAGAACACAGTCCTTCCTGGCAAGACAGATTAATCAATTTTAACTGGTTTTGATGCTATTAAGTGACGGCTTTAACATGAGACCACAACATTTGGAGGGGCAGTGGGTACACGCTTAAACGCACACACACACACACACACACACACACACACACACACACACACACACACACACACACACACACACACACGCAGGGTACAACAATGTTCAACTAGTCACTACAGTAGACACATCCCTCAACAAACCTTTGATAAGCAATAACACACAACAGCAGCTTATGCCCAGCGTTACAAAATCAACTTTATAAAATATAATTGACTCACAATGCAGCTCGAGAAACGTCTTTGACATGCTAGCAGTCAGCCATTTATATATGGAACCAATCATGCTTGAATGACCGATTTATCTCATCCTTCAAAGTCTGAATCACGTTCAAATCATCTGGTCAGTGTACTTCCAAACGCATGATCTCCAGTTTCTCATTTAGTGGCAAAGTACTAAATGTAGGCTAATGCTCAACAAATAATCGACACTTGAACTTGCCATATAACATACGTTAGCTAATAGCTATAGAATTAATCGGCTTCGTAAATTGCGCAAATTAGATCTGTGCGCGCAACTCAATCAGCCGTGCACGCATATTATTTTTGCTTTTTCCGTGCGCTTTCACAGCACTTGCCCGCAGAATATCTCTGCTTGTGCGAACAATATTGTAGCCTGTGAGGAGAAACCCATGCTTGCGGATTTTGGCACCGATATGCCACAAAAGCGGATGTGTACACAGACAAATTCTGAATAGGGGAATAGTCTGGAAACACAAATATTTTCCATACTCTCTTTTCTTTTTTCCATACTTATCCAGACCTGGAAATTACTCAAATCAAATTCCATACTTTTCCAAACTGCGTAGGAACCCTGTATATGTGTATATATCGGTCGGGCTCCACTCTTAATTCAAGCAACAACTTGGACAACCATTAATTTAGTGATTTGTATAATGCTGCTATCACTTTCTAAAATCGCAACCTCGTTCCTCTTATGATGCCGTTGAATTGACAGGGGAGCTAAGTTGTTGTGGTGGTGACGGGGAGCTGTTCTTACCTGGTAGTGATGGTAGGCTGGTTGCTGGTAGACTTGCTGAGGGGGGTGGCTCAGCAGGACAGGAGAGCCGGGCACAGAGCGGGACTACAGGACACACAAAATGGCAGCTATGTTGTTATTACTGTTTGTTGTTTCAGAGCACATTTTGTTATTACATCCTGATTTATTTATAATGCTTGTCATTTTTTAACTAAGAAGAGGTTTGACATTTTAAGGGAGCCATAAGCCATTTACTATGGGCTCAGTCATTTTACAGACTGCACTCACGGGCCAGTGGGGGGCCGTCTGGCCCATCTCCGGGGTGTGGAAGTAGGCCACTCCGTTGTGGTAGGTGTAGGGGTAGCCGGTGGAGGTGGTCAGATACATGGTGCCGCAGGGAGCAGGCACAGCCAAGGCATGGGAGCCGCTTGACAGGGAGAAGCTGTTGGCTGAAGAGAAACAAAAAAGGGGCGACGAATTGGGATATTTTATTTTATTCTGGATTCAAGTGCTAGACAGAAAGGTTTTTGACTTTTTTTTTTAATACACAGTAATGGGTCCCATTGTATTTCCTTATCGTACTTACTGTGCCCACCCACTTGCTGTTTGCGGATAGCCTGACCAATGTTGATCTTCTTGTCTCTGAAGCAGAGCCTATCAGCCTACACGTTGGAAGTTAATAGGGAAACAGGCAGACAGAATGCAGCGTTTGTAAAAGGAAGCTAAATGCATTTTAAATATAGAGGGCTCACGGAATAATACTCAATTACACTTTCGGGTTGGGCAATATGTGAAAGTTTCCAATCGTCCACCGCCTGCCTAACAACCAGCGGTTGCCATAATATTTGGGCAGGTATGTGTGCAGCGTGCGAAGGGATTCCCCACTCCTGTATGCTGTTTTAAGCGAATGCAATCATGGGAGAGCTTGTTGCAAGAAATCATTTTAAATCCCGTATTTGGGACTATTTTGGTTTAAACCGGATGCAACCAGCAAACCCCTAAATGAAGCAATGTGCCATCTTTGCAAACATATAGGCTAGTGCAGGCAAAAATAGTAACACGAGCCTTTGCGAATACCCCATCCTGCTGAGCACACTATGCTAACACCGAGAGCTGCGGGCAGTGGTCCCTTTAAAATTTAGTCACTGATGCCCTTTTTTCCCGACTGGGAAGACAAACAAAAATTTGCATAATATGGCCCAACTCCAACTGCCAGTTCCAATTCCCGCAGGCTTTGAATTGCGCTTTACAGGTTAATAATTTACCGAGTTCAATTCTCGAGGAGGCAGACCATTAAATTAGCAAAACAAAACGACCAAAATTGTCCCCAAAAATGGCCTTCAAAAAAACAACCTGCGATGGACTCCAATAGCCAATATATTCGTCCAATCGCCCAACCCTATTACACTTCACCTCATGCAGGATTTTCTGAGCATCCTCCTGGGTCTCGAAGGTTACGAATCCATATCTATGATATATACGGACACACACAAACACACAAGTAAAAAGCATACAAACTGTCATTGTAGAATAACACTAGTTAAATTTCATAAATATATGTCAAATTAACTCACCCCTTTGACACCCCAGCACGGTCTATGACAATCTTGACTTCTTTGACTGTGCCATGCTGGGAGAAGAACCGCCTCAAATCGTTCTCGTTAGTCTGAAAATCAAAAAATACACCCATAAACAGAAACAGAGTAAACAAATGAATCTTTAGGTCATTCTTTTTTGTGTGCAAAAATTGGAATACTTTCATTGTCATCGCACATTATCACACTACAAAATTTACTGTGCAGTTCCTAAAAGGTTAATTTAACATTCCACGCACACGCACACGCACACACACACCACACCACACCACACCTGCCCATACAGATAACAATAATAAAAAACATAACTAAAAAAAGTTAATAAATAAAAGAAAGAGCGTATAAAAAGCTAAATTTGTACAAAATATACAAGGTTTAAAATAATCAAAATAAAGTAGTAAACGGTGCCAAAAAAAGGTATGATATCTCTGTCTCTGACCTTGAAGTCTATGCCTCCCACAAAGATACGGTTGGGAATGACAGTTCCAAACCGGGGGGCATGGTGAGAGTTTGGAGTGGTTGTGGTGCAGTGATCTGGAGACACTGGATCAGGAGAGGGAGAGGGTGTGCTGGTCTGGGTCTGGGTGCAAGTCAACTAAAAAAAACAACAACATAATGTTACCTAATAACACAATGAAATGGTCAAGGCTCACACTACAGAAAACATTTAGTCAAACAAATAGTTAGATGACCAAAACCTTTTACAATAATTAATTGTTGTGGCAAAGCAATGCCACCTACATGATTGACTCGAATAGTTAAAAAAATATGATGTCCTAACGCTCAAGCAAGCACTTTTTCCCCAGTCCTGAAGTCAACAGAGCAGCAACCCACCACTTTAGCTTTCCCTTAACCTGATTGTATTCTCTGACATGTGACCATTTTAATATTTAGTAGGCTTAACCGATATAACTTTTACACCTGTATTGGCACAAAACATCATGTAAAAAGGGGCAAGAATTGGGATGTGCTGTTCGTATTCTCTGACATGTGACCATTTCAATATTTAGACAAGTAGGCTTTACCGATATAACGTTTGCACCTGCATTGGCACAAAACATCATGTAAAATGGGGCAAAAATTGGGATGTGCTGTTCTATGTGGTCTTAGCTAAAAGCTTAGGTAAGTAATTCAGTAATTTCTTACCAGTAGCTCTAGCAAGATAGTTAAGCCATTTCAAATACACACCTGTTCTTTGAAGAACTGGTTGTCTTTGAAGATGCACACTGTTTTGACTGAAAGTCGCCTCATTTCAAAACTAAACTGTATGACCTTTTGCTTCACCATTGATGCAAAGGTAAACTTTGATACTTCTCAGGCAAGATATTTGGCAAAGCTAACTTTTACAATGCATATAATTTTAGCTAGTTAGTAAGCTAGACACCAGCATGCTTCACTAAGCAACTTTGGCAAACCATGAGCTAACTTTTAGCACCGAACAAGTCAAGAGATGTGTGGGGTGATCAGGCTTTTTGATCAGCTGACTAACGTTTAAAATGACTTGGTAAAGAATAGTCTAAATCTTTGGCGGTACAATAACTTCACATTTCCGTTTGCTAGTTTACACTTTGGCTTTCACTTAATCTGATTGTATTATCTGACATGTAACCATTTTAATATTTAGTAGGTTTAACCGATATAACCTTTGCACCTGCATTGGCACAAATCATAATGTAAAAAGGGGCAAGATTTGGGATGTGCTGGCCGTTATCTCTGACATGTGACCATTTTTAATATTTGACTAGTAGTAGGCTTAACCGATATAACGTTTGCATCTGCATTGGCACAAAACATCATGTAAAAAGGGGCACAAACTGGGATGTGCTGTTCTATGTGGTCTTAGCTAAAAGCTTAGGTAAGTAATTCAGTAATTTCTTACCGGTAGCACTAGCAAGATAGTTAAGCCATTTCAAATACACACCTGTTCTTTGAAGAACTGGTTGTCTTTGAAGATGCACACTGTTTTGACTTAAAGTCGCCTCATTTCAAAACTAAACTGTATGACCTTTTGCTTCACCATTAATGCGAATGTAAACTTTGATACGTTCTCAGGCAAGTTATTTGGCAAAGCTAACTATTACAAGGCATATCATTTTAGCTAGTTAGTTAGCCAGACACCATCAATGCTTCACTAACCAACTTTCGGCTAACCATGAGCTAACTTTTAGCACCGAACAAGTGAAGAGATGTGTGGGGTGATCAGGATTTTGATCAGCTGACTAACGTTAAAAACGACTTGAAAAGAATAGTCTAAATCCTTGACGGTACATAACTTAACATTTCCTTTTGTTAGTTTACGAATTAGCTGAATATTACCTTAAACAAAATCATTGCAATTTGCTAACAAATTGTTAAGCGTTGGCGTTAGCTCTTATAAATGCAATTAGCATTAGCTAAGCTAACGGCTAACTTGAGCTCCAAATCCAACTTACCGCTGTTTCGTTCTCCATCATGGTCCAGTTTCGAACTTCAGCAAAAGCAAGGTGTCGGGGTTGGTAAATTAGAATTAATCTAAATGCAAAAAATAAATAATGAAAAACAATAACATACAACCTGCTAGTTAAAAATCAAACTAGCGGCGCTTATAACTGTTACAATTGTGTCAAGAAATAGGAACTGCACAGCATTTAAAGATCGTTCCCCGAGCCCCTGCCTGCTCGCGCTACAATGGAATGGAGTGGGCACGTAGTTAAATATTCGCGCCTACCTGCTGTTTGAATTTGCCGCTGGGCGCTTGCTACAAATGAGAAATTAACAGTTTATATGCAGTAGTGGCTTGCTGGATTATAATATCGTATGAATTGGCAGGTAACGAGACGAAAACCTTAGTAAAGTTTTTATTTTCCAACAGATTTTACTGTCATTTTGTATCTATTATCATTTTTCCATTTCAGCTGGACCAATGGGAGATGATGGCGCCAGATTTTTTTATGAGAGCCATATGATCCTGCTAAAATACAAAACAGTCCAAAACTGTTATTTGCCCAAAATGCAAAGTGCAAATTAAAATATACAAATGTAGAGTTTGATCTGTGATTTCACACATATCAGTTGTCTAGTTTATTTTATTGCGTTTTTATCAAATATACCTGTATGTTAGGCCTATAGAGGCCAATATTCAAATTGCATGCACATTTTGGTTGTTGATAATTAATTAATTTAAAATGAAAGTGTGGGTAACAAGAGAAATCAGCAGATGCCCGAAGGCCCAAATGTTGTGCAGAGATGGGAAACAGGTGAAGAAAGACATACAGAATCACTTGTTTTATAAATCAGTCATATTAAATTATGAAGTATTTTTCCATGTTAAAGAAAAGAGAAAGGTAGTAAGAATAAGAATATATATTATATAATAACTCTGAGAATGTCACCAGTAGACGTGCAATGCCAGGTTTTCTCTGGCTCTTCACATACCAGAACAGTATCATTTGACATGGCTACTTGAGTCTCACCCCTTCACCAGCTTCTCTGTTCTGAGTTCAAGAAAACACGTCATCTCAACAGCTTGAATGTTTCATTCAAATGCGTCTGTAAGTCTGGAAGACTATAAGTGAGGCAAACATCATGTTTATGGTCAGCTGATGTTCTGTGTGTGTTTGTTTTAGGCCAGAGCAGGCATATGATCATATGATCACTGGCCTACCCAGTCGTATTCAGGAGTTTTTTTTATGATGATGATTTAAAGCAGCTGTAGGTAGATTCTTATAAGAGGTGGTTTTGTCGACCCCTACCGTTTGCTTTGTGTACTTATTCACCCTATCATTCGCAAAGAAGACATTCAGAATGCTCCTGGTCACTGCATGTTGCTAGAACGATAAACAACTATACTCCAAGTATGGATACCGCTTTCTGATTTAGTGACGCACGTCCTTGTGCCATAAAGCAATTCGTCACAGTTTTGCGGGAGATCGTGCCCGGTGGCAGGCAAAATTGATTGATTTGACCTTTGGCCTTGACCGATTGAAAAAAAATACTGCGATTAAGAAACCCACTGATTGTTCGCTAGCACGGTGGCTGAGTGGTTAGCGCTGATGCCTCACAGCAAGAAGGTCCTGGGTTCAAACCCCACCTGACCCAATGGCCTTTCTGTGTGGAGTTTACATGTTCTCCCCATATTTGTGTGGGTTTCCTCCGGGTATTCCAGTTTCCTCCCACCATCAAAAACACATGCTCCATTCTCCTACCAGTGCCCTGACCAGTCACTGCCAATTCACCTGGAGTTGGTCTGTGTGTCCTATCTCCTAAGCAAGCAAGTCTGTCGTAATATGTTGGGTGAGCAAGTCTGGTGCAAATTGGCTGCCGTAGTATCACTCAGACTGAGTGTTGTTTGATAGCTGTCGGTCCATTCGTTGTTTGTTCTTTGTAATTAATTGGCGACCAATTTGTGTAATGCGCTTTGAGTATCTAGAAAAGCACTAAAAACTAAACAAAATGAAATATTATTAGTATGTGTAGCAGAAATATTATATTATATTAAGGTCTAAACTAGCATCAATTGTAAAGTTTTTTTTTGAACTGCGCTTAGAAGAGAATTGGCCTGAATCAAGTCATCCTCATTCGGTCCAGTCTTATAACGGGAGTTGGAGAATTACATCATATTATGTTGTGTTAGTTCGGTACTAGTTGTTAGTTTTTCCTTACTTGGTGCCATGGAGATGCATTTTACTGAATGTTTGCCTAAAGCTACTATATATATATATATGTATATATAACTTTTTTATATTAACAGATTATCAATACATTTCTTCTGATAGCACACTGTAATGTCTATGGGAGAATGAAAAAATTGCGCTTCAGCTCTTGAAGTCTCAATATTTAACACTAATTTTGTCTGCCTCTGGGCACGATCTCCTGCAAAACTGTGACTAATTGTTATATGGCACAAGGAAGTGCGTCACTAAATCAGGAAGAGATGCCCATATATAGTTATTTATCACATATAGTTATTGATTGTGCTAGTGTCGTATCTTTTCCAATATAAGAGATTACGACAATTACTCTATATACAAATACTGGAAGTCGAAAGACAAAGGTTCAGAAGAGTAGGTTTTATTTGGTATAGAATAAGACCGAGTGGGGTCTGCAGAGTCCAACTGAATTGTACACGCATTGTCAATCTTTTAATACATTTCTCTAAGCCTAAAGTGCATCACACTGCCTCCGTCAACTTGCCTTCTTCCCATAGTGCATCCTGTTGCCATCTCTTCCCCAGGTAAACAATGCACACGCACCCGCCAGCCACATGATCTAAAAGACCAGGCCACCTTCTTTCAATACTCCATGGTCCAGTTCTGATGCTCACGTGCCCATTGTAGGCACTTTCAGCTGTGGACAGGGGTCTGCACGGCTATACGCAACCCCATACGCAGCAAGCTGTGATACACTGTGCCCTGAACATTTCTACCATAGCCAGCATGAAGCTTTTCAGCAATTTGTGCTACAGTAGCTCTTCTGTGATATCGGACCAGACAGGATTGCCTTCACTCCACACACGCATCAATCAGCCTTGGGCACCCATGACCCTGTCGCCGGTTCACACACACACACACACACACACACACACACACACACACACACACACACACACACACACACACACACACACACACACAGAGAGAGAGATCCTTGTGGAGTACAAGTACAAGAATATACCACCAGATGGCAATGTTTCCATATTAGGCACACGACATGGTTTTGATCTGACAAAGGCTCAGGTAGACCTGTCAATGATCACCAGCTTTAATCGTTCCAATTCTAAATATGAAATAATTACAGCAGAACTTTAAAAAAAAAAAAAAAAATTCCTACAATTTCATCTTGTCACGATTAATAAATTACCTGCAGTGGGAAAATACATAGTTTGCTTCTAATTAATTTGAAGTACGAGACATCTTCCCAAGACTTCCTCTGCATGACTGCAGTTATAACCAGGTTTAACCTTTCCTATCTGCTGTCTTCTCCTCTCGGTTTGGCATGTGGCCAGGGGCTGAACTGACAATGGCTAGAAGTGGATAAAGTGGACTTTTGTTGCGAGAGAAAGAGATATGGAGACAGAGTGGAGGAGTGGAGAGCGGAGTCTCCTGTGCAAATGAAGAAGTATGTAGATTCCCCAGATGCTACCAGAGCAAAGAGGCACTAATAACCAGGGTGCGATTTGTCAAATTTCCAGAGGGGTGAATAAAATATATACACCTGGTCAGATATTTTACCACCCCCCCTTGTTACCTTTTAACAATTCGACCACTGCCTAGGCCTACAAGCACGTCATACACATAAACCAGTCAAAATAGGGTTTAACATACAAGTTTAGCTAAATCTCTACACAGCTTACCTATCATGTTCCAAAACCAATCCAAAACGCAAATTCTTTAATTACGTCGTGATTATAACAGTTTTGCCTTGCTAATTATTATCTTAGCATGAAGAAAATGGAACTGTGAAACTTTGGCTAATAAGGGGCTGTTACAATTATTTGCAAAATGGTAACTAACGTTTGCGACGTTTAGACAGTATCATCACTGACATCCGCAGTTCGATCTGTATCGTTTAACAAACATGCTAGCTAACCTACATGGAAATAACAAACTCCATATCCAAATTGCAATGGTTAAAAGTTCACTAAATCAGAACTGGAAAATGTTTTTAACTGCGGCGCGTCTGCATTGTGGGGAACTCTTGATACATGTTAGAAGCCAGTGCCTTAATTTTGAAGTTCGTTTTGCAGCATTCCAGCAAGCTGTATCATAAGCTAAACAAAATGGTGCCAGCTGTCATACTCACAACTCATACTTTAGGCTAGCTAACTTTGGTTCAATTTGCTGTCCAATTCAAGTCACCAGAATTCTTTTTAACGTTAGACAAATACAACTTAACTCACATTCAGTATGCAGTGTCTTGTCAATGTTTTGGGTTTATTCCAAGTGCCGGTGGAATCTGGTGAATTATGATAAACTTGGTTTGACTTGCGAGTCCAGGCTACTCTCACTCGGACGGGAAGCATATTGCTCCTTCATTCCAAGTCCACCAGAGGGCCTCATCTGTTTCCCCATTCATTGTCTATGAGCGAATTAAACGTGTAAAAAATACAATAAAAAATAACTAGGGGACAGATTAATTACCTGTGTACAAGCGCACTCCGTGGCATTCGAACGGACAGTATGGCATTGCAATCGAAGCAAAATGGTCAAAACTGCGACCATAGTAAAAGGCGCCAAAAACCGTAGGAATAAAAATTATTAAAACTTCACAATAACAGTATATGATTGCGTCATGCTGTCACAATCACATAATAATAATAATAATAATAATAATAATAATAATAATAATAATAATATGACCGGGAACAGTATGTGATTGCATGACGCAATCACATAATGACCAGGCCTATATACATTTATATTTCAACAGCAATGAAAAGATACACTAGGATGACTTTGAAACGTAAACAAATGGCTTAATGACCAATTTGGTCAATCATTCCATAACAACACCCCCCATTGTCAGAATCCCCCCATATATATTATATACAGGGTGTATATAAAAAGAAAAATAATAATTTTGCATGTAACTGCATTATTGCAATATTACTGTGCTATGCTTTATATATACACCCTGTATATATATAGGCCTGAGGGCGGCACGGTGGGGTCTTTCTGTGTGGAGTTTGTGTGTTCTCCCCGTGCTTGCGTGGGTTTCCTCCGGGTACTCCGGTTTCCTCCCACAGTCCAAAAACATGCACAGTAGGCTAATTGGTGACTCTAAATTGTCCGTAGGTGTGAGTGTGAGTGTGAGTGTGAGTTGTTGTCTGTCCCTATGTGTCGGCCCTGTGATAGACTGGCGACCTGTCCAGGGTGTACCCCGCCTCTCGCCCTGTGTCGGCTGGGATAGGCTCCAGCCCCCCCGCGACCCTGCATAGGATTAGCGGTATAGTTAATGGATGGATATATACAGGGTGTATATATAAAGCATAGCACAGAAATATTGCAATAATGCACACAAGTGCACAATTATTACAAAATGAAGCCAACAATAAGCATACTGTAATGATAAGTAAAGTCACTAAGCAACAAACTCATAGTGTATTTGTAAGTTCTTAAGAAAAATCTTCCATTCCCTGACCCTCTTTCAAGTTGTTTATTCAATGACAGGTAATGGCAGTTATTGCTCTCTCTGTTGGGGACTCTTGGAACAATTTATAGTCTGTTGTGGTTGAGGGGGTTGTAGATGCAATTTACAGACTTCAAGAGTGCTCTTAGGAGTGCTGCCTCCAATCAAAGGGAAATTATAGCTCCACGAGATGTGTAATCAAACTCAAAGTGGCTTTTTCTCAGATCTTTGCTCACTGGTGTTGAGAGGGTAAGCTAGTTATAAGCAGTGTGCGATTTGAGATGGGGGTGAGGGGAGAAGACCCTAACTCTGGTCTTTCTGTTCTTTCTGTTCTTGGCACTGTAATGCAAATGTCTAAATATCAATCCCTGGTGGGGACACGGGACACGGGACACCCCCCCCCCCCCCCCCCCCCCCCCCCCCCCCCCCCATATTTTCGATCAGGAGTGCTAATTCGTGACCTTTAAGATTGATGATTAAAAATGTTAAATATTTTTTCTGTCTAATTCTTGCTCAAATAATGACAACATGTAAATCACCTAAAATGTAACCAAACGACAAATGTGACAAAAAAATACATGGAATGGATTTTAGTTCAACTAGAGGCGGTTAATGAAGTTCGAGCTATAAACTGGATTGGCTGAAACGCTGGCTATTTCACCTCTTAGCACCGGCCTGCATTGAGACAGCATAAGATAGGAGTGGTTGTTTTGATTTCGTCTCGCAAGCATTTGCAATAAGAAATATAGAGAGCCTAAGTCCTCCCTTTCTGATTGAACACCATGGGACTGTGGCCCAACTCCAATCCCTTAAAGTTGCCGACTGCTCCTCCACACTCGCCACTACTCCTCGACTTGAAAGTGCGCCGCCAAATTGAGTGTCATTCCAATCGCTTATAAGCGAAGAGCGAGTGGCTACATGTAACCTTCTATGCCTCCTCCAGCGAAGGACTCATCAAACAAGCAGACCAGTGTCCACTCGATGATGACGAATAAAACGTCACAAAAGTGGCCACTCGCCAAGGAACCTTCATGAAGTAGCCTTCTTTTAAATCAATTATTATTGATTATTAATACATTTAATTTTTAGGCGCCTTTCTAAACACCCAAGGTCACCGTACAATACATATGCAATAAAAACAGTACAATATACAATTCAGGATGCAAAAAACATGGACAGAGACATTGAAATTGAGGCAGAGGACATCAATGAACATGACAAGATTACAAGGTTAAAGGGTATTAAACAACCAACACATTAATTATGTCAGCTTTTCAAATGTTGTACAACATAAAACAATTTAGCAGAAGGCTTTCGCAAATAGAAAGGTTTTTAGGCCTGATTTAAAAGTGGATAGAGTCTGAAGCTTCCTCAGATGGTCTAGGAGGGTAAACCACAGACGGCCCTGCAGTACCGAACGCTCAGTCACCGCAGAGACGTTAGGAACTGCGTCGGCTGCAGATGCACTTTCTCGTCATGACAGAGGTGATGGAGCGCTCCGACCACGAAACGACAATCGTCAGGAAACTCTGCAGATGATGCTGGGCCGGCGAAGAAATCCAAAATTCGCTGCAGTTCAGTTCAGTGTTGTAGCCACTAGCAGCAGCTGAGAGAATGGGCATTTCGGTGCCATGCCAGTCCGGAATTGGAATCGGCCCCTTACTTCTGAAAAAATACATATGGTAGTTTACGGCGAGAGACAACTTATCTTTTGATCTCAAATGAATAGTGCCATGAATTACACATATGATGTCTGTCAATTTAAAAGAGAGTTTTGCACATCAAGAATGTCGCAGTTTGTCATTTGAACATTTGAAATATATGACTATGAAAATGCGAAATTAGAAAGACTACAACCCCAACAGTCGCGTAACGTTAGCTAACTGACGTGACTCATTTAACAGTCACTAACCGAAACCTTGTAGAAGCAGGTCCCGTATGCTATCTCTAACTGAACCCACTAACTCTCTTTTCGCATAGCTGCCGCTCTTATCAAGGGCAATTTGTAATGATTTTCACTTTTTAAATACTTTTTCCCTCGATCTGGAAGAAAGAGGTGAAAAGTGCCCAAAGTGACCGGTGACGTAGTGTTGCGTCCCGTAGTTCATAGAGACGAGGCCTCGTGGCGCAACGGCAGCGCGTCTGACTCCAGATCAGAAGGTTGCGTGTTCAAATCACGTCGGGGTCACCAATTTTGTCGCGTCCCGCAGTTCTGAGAGACGACAGGACTAAAGGTATAAGCAATAGCAAGCTGTAATCAATACAAAAATAATAAAGAAGAATACGATGAAATCAAAAGATGACAAAGGGCGGCAACACCACGCTACACCAGTCTGCTGTCCTACACACACACAGACACACAAACCCAGTCTACCGAATGCCGCCCCCTGGGAGGGGTCTGTTATCCTTTTATACAGTGGTAGAATACAAGGTCATATGTCAACTGGATGGAGAGGAATCATTGGTTTAGACGATAGACCCTCCCTTGTTGGTGCGCAGGCTCAGTCCTAAGCCTCTAGGCACGTCTCTGCCATTGTTGTAGTCATATCAAATACAGGCGTGCGCTGTGAGAGAGGGGGAGAGTCTACAGAGATCGTAACAATGACCATTGACAGACCTTGAACAGATAACGTGTAGGATTGTCCTTTTAATACACAGCACATAATATATGTAATTAAGTGGTCTAATACACAGCATAAAATACATGTAACTAAATGGTTAAATCTTAACAGTACACTGTGCGAGACGAGAGATGTAGTTCATTGAGAAGGTTAACACAAAACTCAACATTAGCCTTGCTACAGGAAATGTTAATACTTTTTGGTTGTTGTTTTTTAGTCCAAAATGTAAAAATGATTTACTAAATGTTTGACACAAGCATGCATCAATACACAGACACAAATACACCAATGTGCAGAAACACATGCCCGTACAACATTATCAGTTAGTTTTTAAATGCATTTTTCAATTAAATTAAATATTTGTTCAACTGTTTATTACATGAAATGTATTTACATGTTTTTACCATGGCACAGCATAGCCAATATTGTCAATTCATGGTTGAAATTAAAATAATTTCAGCTGAAATTACTTTGTTGTTCTATCTTTTTATCGGCCCATTTTACCAGAACAGCTGGCCCATTTTACATCAACATTGTGTCATAGCTCAAGAGGGAACCTGCTGATACTCTGTCATAATTCCAAAACAATTCAACTTTTCCCCAAAATATACAAATCATTGTTTAAGAGACACAACAATCTATAAAAAAAATACCATTAGATCTCATGCATAGCTTATTTGATGCTTATTTAATTTACCAAAAGTGGCCCATTTTGCCTGACAAGACCCTAGAAAAGATAAACTGACATTGTAGTAATACGTTTCATGTGGACAATCACACTCGGACTCATTATTTTTAGTTTAGGAAAAGGGACTACTTTATGTAATATAACATATAGGCCTATATAAAAACAGAATTAACGTTTATCGTTTAATGTTAGCATAGCTAAAGGAAATTACGTGCTTAAATACCTAGTAAAATAGATCGCTGTCGGAAATGTCAGCCAGGTCAGAGGTCGTCTGTCCAATTTGGAGTCACATGACAAGCCACGCCCCCAAGCCACGTCATACCTGAAACACTTTGCACACTTTCATATTCACTTAAACGTTTTCAGTTATTGGTTGGTTGTTCAATCAAGGTATGTCTTTAATTATAGGCAAACATAAAAACTGTTGTTTTACATTATTATTTGATTATGATTCAGTTTAAATAGTTAACCAACATTTTATTGCGGTGACAGTATGCACAACGGCATGATTAATCTTGGTCCTTTACAATGCGATCAGTCTCGTTACGGTACGGCCACGGTGTGAATAACTTTGATGGTGTAACCAGGGGTGGAGGGGGGAGCTCGCCGTTCCGGTGCATCTCACAATAATAAAAAGCAAAATATATTTTCAACCACGAAGACGCAAGCGAACTTTCTAAAACAAGGCAACAGCTCCAATGTCTATCTAGGAATGTGAACGTGCCTCTCGCTTGTGATACTGATAGCAACACAAAAAAAAGTGTCTCTCGGCCAACCTGGATAATCTGTGGTCAAAAAAGACTGACAGCCACTAAGCCTTCTATAGCCTAAACTTGTAGTCTAATAATAATAATAATATTAATACAAAATAATGATGATCTAACTGCGTGGTTACATTAGTCATAGAAACATAAATCAAAAACTGTATTGGTATGGCTAACATACCCAAGGCTTGCTTTAAATATTGTCAATACTTTAACCCCACAACTTCTAACCCCCGCCACATCCAAAACTGTGCGTTATTGTTTGTGATTATTGTGCATAATTGCTGCAATATGAACATAGTTAGTTGTCCTCCGTGGTTGTTATGTAAAACAAGTATGATAGTTATAAAATAGTTATAAAATATCGCAGGCCTACTTTTATTGTGCTGCATTATTAGCAGTGCCTTATTGTTTGCCAGTGTATATTGTATAAGCACGTTGTACTCTGTATATATATTAATTTGAATACTCATAAACCTAGACTGTGATCCTTGGCTAAGATCACACGGACCTGCAGATATTCCACAAACGCCCAAGCGGATTTGTCCAGGTAAAATCAGTCGAGCTAGATTGGCTGTGGCAGTTTTTATATGAGTCACCTCCTCAGCAAGAAGCTGTAGTTTGGTTATTCTGATTATTAATGGTTGTTGCACTTGAACAATGTGATGTTGTCCCAGTGCCAACATTTTTTATTTTTCTTATGTGCCTTGCAGTTATTTTAATATTGTTGTATTGTATTAAAGAATTGTGTGTTTGTGTAGTTGAAAAAAATAACAGTGAGAAAGGGAGAGATAGTTAAGGCAAAATAAGCTCTTCATAAAGCTTTTTACATCGCCTTCTGCAAAAGAGCATTAAGTTTGGAGTGGACACCTCACGCAACCACGCTGAGCCGGACAGTGGGAGTACTGTCAATGAGTTCATTATGCTGTGTTTATACTGCTGCATACTGCATGTGAATTCTATTTGTTTAATTCAACATTAGCTAGCTGAAGTGTGCGTATCTAACTATTATACCCTTAAAGGCACCATAAATAATTGCTTGCTGCAAAACGAACTCCTTCATTTGTTACCGTAGCACGATTAAAACGCCCAAATCCAACAATACAAAGCAGTGTCAGAAGGAACAGAACAGACTGGCTGATACACCTATATTTAAACAGGCGGCTGCACAGTTTCATTAAGATTATTTAAAATGTATTTCAATGGTAAAATAATCAGTATTGAACAAGTATTAACACTTAAAACAAAAGACTACTGCTGATTTTATATCTGCAGCGCTGTCCACTTGTGATTCGGTTAGCAGATGCCTTAAAAGGAAGGTTGAGCTAACACGAGGAGGTAGGGGAGACTGTGGACGGTTGCAACACTTTCTGCATTTCTCTGTTACTCACAGACTAACTGACATATAGACCAGCCAAACTTGTATATATTAAACTTATATCTGTCTTCTAATTACCCATACAATTTAAAGATGACTACATATGACATATAGTTCACAATATTTATATGAAAGGAAGAAGTCAGATGTTGCAACTGGCCCCAAGTGGGCGTCTACACTTGTGTTCAGTTCAGCGCTGTCCACCAACACACGAGGACGTAGTAGTGCTGCAGCGGTTATTTTAGGGGGCTGGCCACCTGCACTGCCTGGTCGCTGATGGTGGAAACACAATCACATCGCATTTGCTCAGGGAAATGCATTTTCTAGTTTTATAATCCCCCGTGTTAACTTTTAACAATTCGACCACTGCATGAGCCTACAAGCGCGTATGCCAAGAAACCAGTCACAATAGGTCCTGACATTATACCTGCCAACATTGAAACCTAAAAAATCGGGAGGATTTCCAAACAACAGCGATTCTCTATACAAAATAATTTTTTGACAGAGAATTGTGGCAATGCAAATCGGGAGTCTCCCGGGAAAATCGGGAGGGTCAGCAACTATGGCTGACATTGCTTTAATTTGTTATTTATATGTTTACGGATAGATAAATAACAAATTAAAACAATGTCAGGACCTATTTTGACTGGTTTCTTGCCATACATGCTTGTATGCCCAGGCAGTGGTGGAATTGTTAAAGTTAACAAGAATGTTTGTTTACGGATTTGTGGCCTCAAGGAAGTTCTGGCAAACCATTAGACGGCTCAGAAAGGGAAAGTAGGGCTTGGCCCAGGCTTGTTAACCCCACCAACAACTCCTCTGTGGAGGGGGCAGAGTTCGAAGACTCGGGGGAAGCCTCATCCATATGCTTGGCAGAGGTCACTGAGGTAGTTAAGAAGCTCCTCAGTGGCAAGGTGCTGGGTTTGGATGAGATTCACCCCAAGATGCTGAAGGCTCTGGATATTGTTGGGCTGTCTTGTTTGACACACCTCTTCATTGTCACGTGGAGGTCAAGGACAGTACCTATGGAATGGCAGACCGGTGGGGTGGTTCCCATTTGTAAAAAGGGGGGCCGGAGAGTGTGCTCTAATTATCGGGGTATCTCACTGTTGGCTTCTTCAGACCGTGACCTTAAGCACGCACTGAAGCGGTTTGCAGCCGAGTGTGAAGCGGTGGGGATGAGAGTCAGCACCTCCAAGTCTGAGGCCATGGTACTCTGCCGGAAAACGGTGGAGTGCTTTCTCCGGGTTGGGAGTGAGTTGCTGCCCCAAGCGAGGAAGTTCAAGTATCTCGGGGTCTTGTTCACAAGTGAGGGTAAAATGGAGCGTGAGATTGACAGGCGAATTGGTGCAGCGTCAGCAGTAATGCAGGCGTTGTACTGGATCGTTGTGGTGAAGAAGGAGCTGAGCCGCAAGGCGAAGCTCGCGATTTACCAGTCGGTCAATGTTCCAACCTTCACCTATGTTCATAATAATAATAATAAAAATTCGTTTTATTTAGTTTTTAGCTCTTTTCTCGAGACTCAAAGCGCTGTACACAAATTGGTTGCCAATTAATTACACAGAACGAACAACGAATGGACCGACAGCTATCAAACACAACACTCAGTCCGAGTGATACCACAGCAGCCAATTTGCACCAGACTTTCTCACCCAACATATTGCGACAGACTTGCTCACACACATAGGACACACAGACCAACTCCAGTTGAATTGGCAGTGACTGGTCAGGGCACTGGTAGGAGGATGGAGCATGTTTTTTGATGGTGGGAAGAAACCCACACAAACACAGGGACAACATGCAAACTCCACACAGAAAGGCCCTTGGGTCAGGTGGGGTTTGAACCCAGGACCTTCTTGCTGTGAGGCAACAGTGCTGCTTAATGAGCTTTGGGTAGTGACCAAAAGAATGAGGTCACGAATACAAGTGGCTGAAATGAGTTTCTCCCATAGAGTGGCTGGGCTCAACCTTAGAGATAGGGTAAGGAGTACGGTCATCCGGAGGGAGCTCGGAGTAGAACCGCTGCTCCTTCACGTCGAAAGGAGCCAGATGAGGTGGTTCAGGCATCTGATTAGGATGATTCCTGGGCGCCTTCCTTTGGAGGTTTTCCAGGCACACCCTACTAGGAGGAGTCCCCGGGGTAGACCCGGAAGACTTTGGAGAGATTATATATCTCATCTGGCCTGCGAACGCCTCGGGATCCCCCAGGAGGAGCTGGAAAATGTTGCTGGGGAGAAGGATGTCTGGACTACCCTGCTTAGTCTGCTGCGACTTGTCCAGTATATACAGTGCTGTGAAAAAGTATTTGCCCCCTTACAGATACATATTGTTTTTACACATTTGTCACACTTAAATGTTTCAGATTATCAAACAAATTTTAATATCAGACAAAGATAACCTGAGTAAATACAAAAAGCTGTTTTTCAATGATTTCATTTATTAAGGGAAAACAGCTATCCAAACCAACCTGGCCCTATGTGAAAAAGTAATTGCCCCCCCTTGTTAAATCATGAATTAACTGTGATAAACCAATTTTTTTGGAAAGCTGAGTTCAATTTCACCAGCCACACCCAGGCCTGATTACTGCCAGAACTGTAGAATCAAGAAATCACTTAAATAGAACCTGTCTGACAACATGAAGTAGGCTAAAAGATCTCAAAATGCAACACATCATGCCCCGATCTGAAGAAATTCAAGAACAGATGAGAAACAAAGTCATTGACATCTCTCAGTCTGGAAAGGGTTACAATGCCATTTCTAAGGCTTTGGGACTCCAGCGAACCACAGTGAGAGCCATTATCCACAAATGGAGAAAACATGGAACAGTGGTGAACCTTCCCAGGAGTGGCCGGCCTACCAAAATTACTCCAAGAGCGCATCGACGACTCATCCACGAGGTCACAAAAGAACCCAGAACAACATCTAAAGCACCGCAGGCCTCACTTGCCTTAGTTAAGGTCAGTGTTCATGATTCAACAATAAGAAAGAGACTGGGCAAACATGGTATCCATGGGAGAGTTCCAAGGCGAAAACCACTGCTGACCAAAAAGAACACAAAGGCCTGTCTCACATTTGCCAAAAAACATCTTGATGATCCCCAAGACTTGGGAATATATTCTGTGGACTGACGAGACAAAAGTGGAACTTTTTGGAAGGTGAGCGTCCCGTTACATCTGGCGTAAAACTAACACAGCATTTCAGAAAAAGAACATCATACCGACAGTCAAACATGGTGGTGGTAGTGTGATGGTCTGGGGCTGCTTTGCTGCTTCAGGACCAGGGCGACTTGCCGTAATTGATGGAACCATGAATTCTGCTCTCTACCAGAAAATCCTGAAGGAGAATGTCCGGCCATCAGTTTGTGACCTTAAGCTCAAGCGCACTTGAGTTATGCAGCAGGACAATGATCCAAAGCACACCAGCAAGTCCACCTCTGAATGGTTAAAAAAAAAACTAAATGAAGGTTTTGGAGTGGCCTAGTCAAAGTCCGGACTTAAATCCGATTGAGATGCTGTGGCATGACCTTAAACAGGCCGTTCATGCTAGAAAATCCTCCAATGTGGCTGAATTAAAACAATTCTGCAATGAAGAGTGGGCCAAAATTCCTCCACAGCGATGTGAAAGACTTATTGCCAGTTATCGCAAACGCTTGATTGCAGTTGTTGCCGCCAAGGGTGGCACAACCAGTTATAAGGTTTAGGGGGCAATTACTTTTTCACATAGGGCCAGGTTGGTTTGGATAGCTTTTTTCCCTTAATAAATGAAATCATCATTTAAAAACTGCATTTTGTATTCCCTCAGGTTGTCTTTGTCTGATATTAATATTTGTTTGATGATCTGAAAAATGTAAGTGTGACAAAGAAGCAAAAACAGAAGAAATCTGTAAGGGGGCAAATACTTTTTCACAGCATTGTATATTGTACTGTATACATATTATTTGCATATTATTGTTCCCAAATGCAAATTGACCTGCTTAACACTAAACCGAAATCTGTGCGCACGTCTGGCTGTCCCGCCACACAAATTTTGCTTAACTAATCGAGCAATCCTTCCGATCCATCCAAAGAGAATCCCATTAGCCACAGATCTTCAAGTTGGGTCGATAGTTGTGTCTCACATGTAGAGCATGAATCGCATGCGATACTAGCGAGCAAGTTAAAACATAAAGACACCGCTAGAATTTGCCCTGCCAATATCAATCAGATGACATTAAGATAGGATTTGTTTGTCAAGCAAATCTTTGACTGATTACGGAGGTATCAAGATTTCTCGCATGCTGCTTTGACTTAGCCTATATATTTCGTATTGCAAATGCTACCAAGATGAAATCAAAACAACCACTCCAACTATCTAAGAGCTGTCTCAATGTTCCTTGCTGTTACACAGAAAAAGTTAGTTCTCTGGGGACAAGGCAGGTGCACGCTAAGAGGTGGAATAGCCAGTGTTTCAGCCAATCCAATTTACACAGTCGAACTTCATCATCCGCCTCCAGTTGAACTAAAATCCACTCCATATATTGTTTTGTCACGTTTGTCGTGCTTTGTGTATGCTTTGGGTGATTTTACATATTGTTATTATTTTAGCACAAATTAGAACATATTTGCAATTTTTAATCATACCTAAAAGGTCACTTATGAAATCATTATTGATCGAAAATATTTTAAAGCAACTATAGACAACTTTTTTATATTACCGGATTAGCAATACCTTTCTTCTTGTAATGTCTATGGGAGAATGAAAAAATCGCAGTTCAGACCAGTCCTCTTGAAGTCTCAATATTTAACACAAATTTTTTCTGCCACTCGACACGATCTCCCGTAAAACTGTGACAAATTGCTTTAAATGGCACAAGGACGTGCGTCACTAAATCAGGAAAAGATGCCCCTAATCGGAGTATAGTTTTTTGATCATGCTAGCGATATGCCGTGACGAGCATTCTGCATGTCATCTTTAAGGACTGTTAGGGGAAATAATTACACTAAGCAAACGGTAGAGGTCGTCGCAATCAATGGGGAAATGTTTATCCTCGCCGGTGATTGATATTTACATTGCAGTGCCAGGGACAGCAAGACAAGAGCCAGGGAAATCCCCCCTGTCAAATTGCGCACTGTACATATATTATTTACAAATTGTGCAAAATGAGGCCAACCAAAAACCATAGTGTAATAATAATATGAATTTATAATGCATCTATAATATTAATATATACAGTATAATTCAAAGCTTTTAATACAAATTGTCATGCTTTTTATTTTTGGCGCCCGTTCCTAACTTATTTCTGTCCTCCTCTCTCTATACATTGTATGTGCACATACACACATCCACCGCCACACACCTTGTTCATATTGTACTTACCCATCTCATACAGTTAAGTGAAATGCTCATGAAATTATTCGATAATGATTCTCCTTCTCTTTTCATTATTATAACCCCCCATCTCCACATTGTCTGTGCCCATCTTGGTAACATGGAGTTCACCATTGGTGGTATACTCTTACTCTTACTTCATTGCCAGCGCTAGTTAATTGGCACTGAATTTGCAAAAATGTCTTACTGTGTTAAAAGAGGGGCATTTGTGATAATTATACCAATCTACCACGCAGCAGAAGTAAAAGCAAACCTCTTAGGAAAACCACGGCTGGAAACAAAAAATAAGAAAAAAAGAAGGTAGAGAAAATCATTTTTTCTATTTCTAGTCCACCTGTCAGTGGTAGTAGTTGTAAATTATTGTCCATTTATGCAAGCCTGTAATTTGTCAGTGTTTGCTTCAGTGTGAAGAAGAAGACGACCCGACAGAAGAAGAAAAAAATAAAAGGAATAGAAAAAAGGGAAAGAGAATTTTGACATCATCAACACCACCGTAACATATCTTGAGCTAAATAAGAGTCGCATTGCCCATTAAATAACCTAGCCATTTTTATCAACAATATAGCCATTCAGCTTGATGTTTATCTCGCATGCCATGGAATATGAATAATGAGAGTAAAAACTAAGCCTAATGAGAATTTAATATGGGCTTTCAGTTACAGAACCAGAGGTTGTTACCCAAACATCAGAGCACTAACTCAGGACCCAGGGAGGGGGGGGGGGCTTGGGGGCTGTTGTGGGGCCTTTTCTGGGCCCAGAGGGATATGTGTGGAAAAGAATAAAACATTGAGAATTGACAACTCCCTTTCAGATCAATGTTCTTTTGCAAGTCAGCCGTGACGCGTGCTTGGGACACAGCAACCGAGAGCTACAGTACACACCTTAATTTAAGACATCACATTTAATTGTGTGTGCTACTTCGATTGTTTTGGAACCCAGGTCTGTATCAATTCTACTCTTTCTGGTTCTTGGGGTCTAAGTCAGTCTGACTGACTCTAAGAGTGTGTGTCTGGATTGTGTGATTCCTTGCTGGGGAACCGAAGTAATCACTTATGTTGAGACACCCACACAAAACAATCTTTAAGTTCCTTCACAGTCTAAATTCCTCTCCTGTTTTTTCTTGAGAAAACTTTGCAGTGAGTGATCAGCAGAAGCATAAAAACTGTTTTGTAATACACATTCATACACACGTATATATACAGACAGACATGGACAAAGACTCAAATACACACAATCTGTCTTTCTTTGTTGCTTTGACAAAAGCATTTCCCCTGGTCTCCTGCTGTGCTGGATTGCTCTGACTGATTTTCTCCCCATGAACCTTTAGGTCCATTTCTCCTCAGACGACTCACCCTCTGCTGCCAACTATATTGCCAAGTTAAGACTAAGGAAGAGGTGGGTGTAACAATAGGGTTTAAACAGACTAGGCGATGATTGCCCGAAAAGATTCACAAGGTTGGATTGAGAGTGACAGGAGCAGAGCAGGTGCCTAATTGTGCACCTCTTTAGAGCCCGACTCTAACTGTGCTTTCTTTGATTGTCCACTCTGCTTGGATCAGTCAGCACGCTCGCGCCTACTATAACGTCTGAGGAAGGTAAAATTGCTATGGTGCAACAGACAATCACTCCCTATACAATGAATCAAGCTAGGACAAATAATGGGTTTCTGTGATTTGCCTCTTTTGCCTGCTGATTAAGCCAGAACATTTTTTTGTACCGTTCTTGAATGAGAAGTGTTTGGTGAGACACACTGGAAGGAACTTAAGGCGAATCGCCAACTTTTGCCACTCTTCTGGGACAATATCAAATATATGTCCGTATGCATGGTCAAAAGGAACATGGTCAAGATGGACCATAGTGAATTCTAAATATATGTTTATATATTTTTTACATAACCACATCGACAGTAGGAAGGTCACTTTCAGAGTCAAGAGTGCATGGTATATCATTGTAAAGAGAGTGGTCATTTTCTTCCCACAGTCAGACAGACACTGGAGAGACAGAGGTTCATGAAGAATGCACCATAAGAGTTGGGTTGAGATTTGAACTATATAATTACTGTACAAATCTCTGATTTCCCCTCCTTCATCCCGGGTTTATTTTTAGACACAAGGACATTCCTTTGGGAGAATAAAATAAGCTTTTAGTATAAAGGACAATACCAGAAATGACTAGTTTGGACCAACATTGGTAAAGGCGTGGTTGATTCTGACGGACCACTTCTGTGATTTTCTGTGGTCATGGTACTCTGTTTTTCCCTGCTCATTTGCTTGTCATTCCCAACAGCCAGGCTTATAGGTTTCAATATAATAAGAGAGTGTTATGCAAAGGTTTGGAATGAAATGAAAACACAACAAAAAGTCTAATAAGAAGTAATCAAATCAAAGGGAAAAATTATTAAAGATGGGCTAACTAGTGTACTAGAATGGCACTTTCCCGCCTTCATGTATTCAATGTAAAGAGCAAAGAAAACACCTTTAGAAATTACATTTCCCAGACAGCCACCCACTACACTTTAGTGTCTGTGAAAACTCAGGTAACCAAAGGCCTCAGAGACCCCCTCATCTGTGGTCCCATGTGTTTATATTATAATCACAGACCCCTATTGGTAAATATGTTCAGTCCAGGCTGGCATGTTAGTGTGTGTGTGTGTGTGTGTGTGTGTGTGTGTGTGTGTGTGTGTGTGTGTATGTGTATGTGTATGTGTATGTGTATGTATGTGTGTGTGTGTGTGTGTGTGTGTGTGTGATTGTCTAAATGCTTTTCAGTTTGTGTGTGTGTGTGTGTGTGTTCCTCTGCATGTGCATAGGTATCAGTGAACCATATTCACAATCAGGAGTTTCCTATTGATTATGTCTTCTACCCACGTTGTTTACTAAGGAAATAAAGAACATGTGTGTAGCCTGTTGATCCTTGTCCGCCAAGCTCTCTGCTCTTATGTGCTTTCGTTCCCACAAGTATTCTATGCCATGCTTCTGTCTTTGTTCGCCCTGTCTTTGGACCTTGAGTAAGATGATAATGTACAGTTTGGTGGGATATGTTTAGGTCTGTCCAACCCGTACTTTGCTCAAGGCATCAGTGTCTACTCAGAGTTTTTTCCAGTGACCTTCTGACCTTTCTGATCTTTTGTTTTAATATACAGTCACTGACAGAAAAAGGGCTTTTAGAATTTAAATCTACAAACATCCTTTGTTCCCTGCAAAGAAGTCCCTTTATAATTGAATAACAACATGACTAAATACGTGCTCAATTCTCTTTAAAAGCTAACACACTAAAATACCCCATGCTGTTTTGTTGCCACCAATAGATGGCAGTGGAATCTGGCATTAGGAGACGTAGCTTTGCTCTACTGGATGGCACTTGAAAGTGCATGGGTCACAGTCAGAGCATGGAAAACTAACTTGTACTGAAAAGCTACCAATGAGGGAGAGAGAGATGATGGGAGATAGAAACAAGGGACAGGGGTGGGAGAAAGAGAGAATGTGCTAAACCAAGGCTCAGGCCTCAGTCTGACACCTGTGGCAGTGGTGCCAGACACTTTCACCATTGAGCCACAGAGGAAGGCGCGGGGCTAGTTGCTTACCCGCAATGTAGCTGGCTTGTTGAGCCTTGTCTGGTGGTTCTGGTGCTGTGCGCATTTGTTCACGCAGACACTGAAGTCCTCATTTGGGGGTTTCTATTGACCAATAAGCGTACCTTTTGTCTAATGATAAATCAAGTAAAACACACCACACTAGGCTGCATTAAGTCTCTGTTGTATTGGATAACCTTAATCTAATTTGCTGTGCTAACTCTTGCTGTCATTGTTTTTGCTGCAGTGATGACAGTGCTACTGTTGCTTCCATTGTTCCACCGCTGTTCACTCTGTTCACTCACCTTTACCAATGTGGATTATGTTTACGTTCATTTAAGGGCTTTGTGCCAAAGTGTATTGAACACATGTACAGTATGTGCCATGCCTAAGAATTATGAGTGCTAGTTGTGTGACTTTAAAAGCAGGAGGCATTGAAGAAAAACTGTTAAATATTTTCCTATCCTTTGTACTTTTGTCACATGAAAGTGACCATGAATGGCCTATTATGCCACTTGAGGTTACCATTTTACTGATGATGCTGACTGATTAACGGTCTAGTCATCTCAGACAATGACTCCACCCCGACTAGCATGAGAGGATTTGACCTGTACGTGTCATTGACATCCCTTTTTTATTTGATCTCCTATAAATGGTTAATTATCATCTACATTTATGAGATTATTGAAGGGTGGTGTATAGGCTAGGCGTGGGCAGAATGCCCTTGAAAAACCTCGTTTAAATTCATTGCTAAGAACATACCGACTTAGTAAAAAACAAGGTCTCTACAGACTGTCAACTGACCATCCATTTCAGACTAATTTTTTTTGATAAGCAAACGCAGGCCCTACGCGCTGGGGCTTTTAACCGTGACCTCCCATAAATTTCAGTGCAACCGATGTCTGACAAGATAAGGAGCTTTGTGAGGCATTTATAACATGCTCAGCTGATCGTCAACCCCTATCAACAAGCCCTCTCCCCGGCCCTGCAGATGACCTTGCAGTCAGATGACCCCTTTAGTCATTAGTAGGTCTTGTTTGACACTAGCCTCTCAAATAAACTAAATAGAGCCTAGAATTGAAGGGAGTGAGACTGAAAGTGCAACATCTCGCATGCATTAACAAAGATTACAAGCAACAACGGAAGCGACAACTGTAAAGGTCTATTTGATGTTGACATTTTACATTTTGAGATTCTTAGTTGTTCCATTTTGTATATTGATATCCGACTGTCCTCCGTGTCAATGATGTTGCCTCCCTTCTTTCAGATCGCATGCATCAGGATGGCTGATCGACCTTGAAATTAAGTGCACTTATTGTATAACCATAAACAGTTAAAGCATTACAGAAAAATAAAATGATGTTGTAAACTGTTATGTGGTGATTGCTGGCCCATAATCATCTGCTCGACAGGGTGACACTTACATGTCATAAAGGGGTTAATTTGTCACATCAACTTTCTAAGGGAGAGGAGAGGTGACGAGAGGTGACACTGTCCGTGGGTGTTCCTTGTCTCGTGTACCCATCAGTCCGCAGGTCAGTCCCACCACCCATGTGCCCTTGAGGGGGGACGGTCCTGGTAATCTGATTGTAAGTCCCTTTGGCTCAAAGTGCCTGTGAGGTGCCAAAAATGTGTACAAATTCAAACGTCAGACGGTCAGTTGATCAGTCACTCTTTCAGTTGGCCCATCAGTAAGTTTCAACCTTTTCTAAAACTGTTGCTTTTATGGACAAGGCCCTGGTTGCTGTCGCCATGCCAACATTCCAGCGAGGGCCAAAAGCCTCAGACGCCTGGTGAACCCCGCCTCCAATGTCTCCCACACTGTTTGTTTGCTCTTTTGTGAAAATATTTAGTCAGAATTATGTTTGATTGCACCACAGGGCTAGCAACACCCATTTATTTCTCTAAAAGTAGACATATATTTAAGGGTTTTGTGCTGAGTTTTGTGCTATATATAATATCAGGCGTGCATAGCCACGGTCAAAAGGAGCGGAGCAGCAGTTTTACAGGCTTGATCATTGCTCTGAGGAGACACATTCCTGATCACCCAAAATTCCAAGTTCCAGCACGCCAACCTGGAAAGGCTCCTATTTACGTGTTTTAACCCATGTTTTGAATTACACATTACGTCTTCATCATACCCAAGGAGAGTATGCTGAGAGAATGGGCAAAATCAGATAATTTGCCGTAAATTGACTCTCAGATGCTCTCGTCCCCGGTAATCATGAATAATTTGTTGTGATAACACTAATTTTGCATTAGACTCACGGCCCAATGCACCTTGACATTTACACAGGGCATTCACCCAACCCCCATCTTGTTGTTCTGTGTTTCCCTCTTGACAGTTTCAGTGCAAAGGCTGTTTGGTGAATATAGGTCACATTGTATTTATCTGTGTGTGTGCGTGTGTTTGTGTGTGTGTGTGTGTGTATATATATATATATATATATATATATATATGTTTGTGTGTATGTGGCAGCAGGACCACACTGCACTATACAATGGTCTCTTGACGCAGCTTCAAGCCCCGGCTGCCATAGAGGCACACAAACACACAAACACACACACGCACATCAGGGGCTGTGCAACCCACTGCTATTAATACAGCTCGAGCTAAGTTTAATATTTAATTTAGTTGATGGACTGCATCTGGGCTGTTCTGTGAGGCAAACATCATTATACATACTAAGTGACTTAATTGTAATTAGAGCTGAAAATTGAATTACACACAACAATACAGGAAAATGTTCACCTATTCCCTTCTTGCTTCTCTCAGAAAAGCTTTGTTTTTGTTCACTCTCCTCGCCCCACTTAAACCTTGAATTATTGTGTTATATCATTATCTAATAACAGATCCTGCTTAAGAAATTTGAACACCTAACCAGTAAAATCCAACAATTTTCCAATCCAACATTCAACAATAGCAAGTGCCTTGAATTGCCTTCAATATGCATTGAGATAGGGTCAAGTACTAAACTGCCTTTCCAACTTCTTTTTCTTGGTTAATTTCCAGCCCCCTAAATCCCAAAGCAGTGATCAGTACTGAAGGTGCATGCCAAACATCAGCTGTCCTCTACCACCCCTGGTCCCCAGTTTCTCCCCTGCTCTTTATGGGAACCTGACTATTCTATCCATTAGTGATAAGGCCTGTGTAACACAGCATGGATGTATACGACCCAAACAGCCGGCAGTTTGACTACATGCTTTTGCACTTTGGATACAATTCCCGTGATCCAGCCAGGTGTGTTGTCTGTCTATTTACAAGTCAACTGCATCCATAATGACATTATAAAATACCTTGGCCTCCCTCTGCTCTCCCCCATCTGCCTCGTCTCTGTCACTGTGATTAATCAGACTACTCCGGTCAATGTCTGAATGTCCAAGAGCGTTGAGCCAGTAAATTTTGTGCAAAATGAAGTGAAGAAATAAAGGCTATTGAGGTGTACGCGTGTGTCCACATGTGATAGGGAGACATGAATGCCGTGAGTTGATATGCTGCTGCCTGTTGTACCGAGCGTACAATGGGATGCCAGCCATCCATCGTTGAGCAGTTTTCAAGGCACTTCTGCCCGAGTGGGTAACACAAGGACCACAAGACCGCTGGGACAAGTACCAGGAGGGAGGGAGGGAAGAGAGAGAGAGAGAGAGAGAGAGAGAGAGAGAGAGAGAGAGAGAGAGAGAGAGAGAGAGAGAGAGAGAGAGAGAGAGAGAGAGAGAGAGAGAGAGAGAGAGAGAGAGAGAGAGAGGAGAGAGAGAGAGAGAGAGAGGGGTGTTATCCTGTTTATTTGAGAAAGATTACTTGTTTCAGTTAAGGAACACCAAGGATCAAACAATTATGGTGGTACCGAATGAGTAATTGCGCTGTAACTCATTAGTGGAAAGATTATGACAATTGAACAAATTTGAGGAATAACATTCCCCAAAAATCGTACATGGCTTTTTAAGTTTTGGGACACACAGCAAAGTACAAAAAGAGGTACAGTATCTTCATTGCCTATCTGTGTAGATTCGGTAGGTGTGTGTGTGCCTGTGTGCGTGCGCTCTTGCGTGTTTAAGGAGGGGCTAATGATGTGCTTGAGCGCTACCAGGTTGTCATTAGTCTAGCATCTGCTCTCATCACACTCCATTATGCACACACACACACACACACACACACACACACACACACACACACACACACACACACACACACACACACACACACACACACACACACACACTGTTGAGGGGATTCCTGGCCTTGGAAGCCCACACAGGCAGGCCTTGTGGTCACTTAGACACATAAAGACCCGTTTTACACTCTTGTGGATGCTGAGGTGTGTTTTATTTTGTCATAATGTACAATATATTGAAAGGATGCTGGATGCTGAAAATGTATGATTGACTTTTAAAACAGACTAAAATAATTATAAATTACTGACTTTTAAGACAAGAGTACTTCTGCCCCATTAAAGAGTTTATTGACATCTACCTCATCATTTATCGCTGCGTTGAAAGCTAAAACAATCATGTGATCTACACTGTGAACATGATTTCATGGTTTATTGAATTTTAGGGGTCGTCTATGGGGAGCAGCTAAGACATGATCCAATTGATGCCTACTCTCATTCGTTGCTGTTACTTTTCAAAGCGTCTCAACCAGAAGGACCTCTGTGTTGGCATCATATCAGTGGGTACAGACACAACAAGGACAAAGCGATCGAGGGAGACTGAGGTTATTTGTGAGAGAAAATGGAATGCAGATAAAATAAGAGGGACAGAGATTGAGAAAAATAAGCACACAAACATCTAAGGTTGTGCCATTTACAACTTAGCAATGGCACTAGTCCAAAGTTGAACACTTAGTGAAGTAGGCACAGTGTGTTTGTGTGACCTACGTGAGTGCCAGACCAAACGGATCATAGCTTCATGGACTTCCAACAGATTAGTGCTTTTCCATAACCCCCTGTCTGGAGAAACTGTGAGTCCTTGCTCTCTCCTCCCTTTGTCTAGCTCCTTCCTTTTCCCTTTCTCCCTAACCCCCCTCCCTGTGCTGTTCCCTCTCTCTCTCCCTTCTTCCCTTCCTCTGTTTGTGTAGAGCAGATGCCAGTGCTGGGTTAGCTACCTCCAGAGACCCTCAGTAGCATATTGGTTTATAATTAATGAAATTAGTAGCATTATCTGTTGTGAAGATTCGAGCCCTGATGCGGGACTGCCGGGGAAGAAATACGACTGCTGAGATGGAGGACGACATGGGTGAGAATGGAAGAGAGAGAGAGAGAGAGAGAGAGAGAGAGAGAGAGAGAGAGAGAGAGAGAGAGAGAGAGAGAGAGAGAGAGAGAGAGAATAAGAGAAGAGAAGCTCTTGAGCCATTCAGCTGTTCTGACTTGCTGTCCTCCCAAAAAGGGTCACCAGAGACAGCCGTTCTATTGAAAGTGTGATAATATATTTGTTGGATTCCAATGGGCAAGTTCCACAGCCATTCCCAGTAGCTTTACCTTTGAGCCTCCAATCTGTTTGTCCCTGGCCATCTTTAGTATACTGTACACTAGTGGGGAAAAGTTTGGAATCACTAACGTTTTAATTTTTTAAAGAATTTCAGTTTATATATATTTTTTTACAATGTACTGTTCGGGGGGGGGGGGCATTTCCCCCCCCCACTTTTTCTGAAGGCAGTACAACTTTACATATAAAGAAACTGGAGAAACCAGCCGTGCCCCCCCCCCCCCCCTTAACTTTACATATGAAGAAACTGGAGAAACTAGCTGTATCTAAATATCACAGCTAAATATCTTTGCAAAACTGACAGTCAGAATGCCAAACATCTGTAAAGCACATAAACGACTTTGGATGAATGTGCAGTTTGATGATTACATTACGTCTATTAATAGTAAGATAAGATATTTAATATAGTATTGACTTACAGGCCAACGGTATGGGCTTTTGATCGTAGTCATTTCTGAATTCTTTCAAATACCAATAAATGGCTCACTGACTCCTTTTGCATGCTAGTGTACATGCTGAGTCTCAACCTTTTTTATATTATTTATATTATATATTATTTAATAGAATAGAATGTCATTATTTAGTACTGACATATATGGGATTTGACATATTTCTTTTTACGGAAAGGCAGAGTAAATACCTTAAATATATTTTCCCCATCTTCTTTCACGCTATGTATGAAACCTTTTGTTTGTGTGTTTGGTGGAAATAATGCTAAAGTAAATTAATACATGGCACAGGAGTGTGGCGAGAGTGGCCAGCTGTGCTGGTGCACAGCCAAGGGTGCCTCCCTGGACAGTTTTCTTATTACGCTGTTCTGTCCCTTACCTCGTTTCACAGACTAGACCCCCCCCCCCCCCCCCCCACGACCACACACACACACACAACAACAACAGCAGACGTAATGGAATAACACCTTCCTCAAAAAACGTCCATCCTATCTGTCTGTCCTTACCTACATCCATCCGTCCACCCACCTACTTGACCATCCATCCATCCATATATATATACACAGTATATCCATATATCCATCCATCCATCCATATATATATACACAGTATATCCATATATCCATCCATCCATCCATATATATATATATATCCATATATCCATCCATCCATCCATATATATATACAGTATATCCATATCCATATATCCATATATCCATCGATCCATCCATATATATATACAGTATATCCATATATCCAGCCATCTTTCCATCAGTCAATCCACATAAACAACCAGTCAGCCAATCTGCATGTCTTTGTCTGAGGTGATGTACCTTTATTCAAATCATTATTTGTTGTGTGTGTATGTGTGGGTGTGCAGGAGTTTTACTGTTAACATGTTGTTGTAAACGTGTTTGTTCTGGGAGATCACTCTCCAGTTCTTCCCTTCCCGTCTCCCCAGTTAGTGTGCAGCTCACTGGTGTCGACTGCTGTGATCACGGGGTAAATAAACACGGCCACAGTAATTACATCACTTCCTCCCAGATAATGGGATTATGGAAGGGGTATCGTGGTGTTATCCCTTTGACAGAGTCCTTCCATGCTGGGGGACACTCATAGGTCACAGAGGTAGAGGCAGCACACATTTCAGCTGGTTGGTCAGTTTGGAGATAAAACAATAAAAGTTTGTGAGTGAGAGTTCATTCCCACAGAGCGGCAAAGAATGTCTGAAATTTGATGAAAAAACAAATTCTAGAGCATGTATGTGTTGCATGCTGAATGCGATCAACTTAAGGCAACTGATTTTAGCCAGTGCAGGGAAGTGTAAGTAGTGTATAAGATGACATAACCAGATCGTGTAAGTATGTAAGTAAGTAGTTAAGATAAACATTTGATTTCCATTTAAAAATCTTACCTTCCTTGAAATAAAACTTTCAATGTCATTGTTCATCAAACGTTCTCTCCGTATTAGTCGCAAATTATCACTGAGGGGGAGTGCAAAGAGTTAGGGTTTTAAATTTCAGCTTTAATACATACAGTAGTTTAATGCATTTAAATGTAATCTGAAACCATGACCATTACTCTGGGTAAAATATTGAGGTGAAGTTCAGCTGTACAAGAATGATATAAATAGTGGAGGTAAATAGTAATCCATTATTGATGGATGGATGTAAGAGCTCACTAGTTGCTGTATTCCACTCAGAAATTACTTTTTGAGGGACGTTTTTTGTCTGTTTCTTTTAATAAATATCCCTCACCAAATGTAATATTACACAAAATAGTTTTTAGGTATAGGGCAACTTATTATTATTGGATATTTCGCATATTAAATGAATGTGAACTCATTACGCTTTAGGTATGTACACTCATTTCACGACTTGATGTTAAGTTTGAAGATGGCTTTCCAACATTTCAGGAATTCTTTTTCAAATTTGTATTTTTTGCTTTGAGTGATTTAAAAAAGGGACATTTTCTAATGTCAGATATTGTCATTTAATCATTTAAGTCATTTCCTCCATTATTTGACACAGATTATTGCAGTGTGGATATGACAAGGATGATGCTTTCCATTTTGAAACAACCCAGAAATGGGGATCAATTAGGGGCCAAACAACTTTCTACTTCTGTTTATACATTGCATCACTTCCTCAAGAACATATCTGGTAAAAAGTTGTTCTCTTCCTGATTAACTTAAGTTATATTCCAGACTTTCCCTTTTAACCAACCCTTTCTCGGTTTAGATTCTATCTCCGATGCATCTTGTTTCTCTCAAGCCAAGGAGTGTTTGGACGTTGTGTTCGATCAAATTATAAACAAGCAGCGTTCGGGTTGGCAACGGCGAGCCACTAATTGCCCTAATTGCTTGCAGTTGTCTGGGTCTGCAGAGAAATGTTTGGAGCAGGGACGGGGGCTACTATACACTCCAGGGTTAGCTTTTAAGCACTAGAAGGACAGAATAGACAGAGACTTACTTTAAAATGACTGACACCGGGCAACTAACCTAACAAACAACCTAAACCACGTAGATTTGTTTTTGGATTTCTTCTCTGGATAAATTCCCAAAACAAAATGCAGCCAGTTCTGTCCCAACTAGTCCCTCTATTTCTGTGGAGGTAGCCCAAAGACGAGCAGCAGTGCAGTGATTACCCCTCTAAAGACTTCCTATGTGTGTTTATGCCCCAGCTAAACTTCAAATAGACTGATTAGATAAATGGCGGATTGGGGAGAGGGCTTGGTATTGCGGACGGCCTCTGCAGTAGATGGGACAGGACAGGAGAGGGGGAGCAGAGGGGATGGGCCTTGTCGGGTTTAATCTTCTGTGTTGTCAAGTCAATAAGTCAAGTAAGGAGTTGTTAGACGGAGGAGCTGTGCATTACCGGACGAGGTTGCCGTTATTGCGCTGGGTTTGGGACTCATGTCTGATCCATGTACAGGAGGCTCAATTTGTTTAGGAGAAATGTTTAAAGAAATTCAGTAAAGAAAACACCTGAAATGGCATGCAAGCACTCGATAAAACATGGCATTGAATCACCTCGCTACGTCACACAAGCCCGCTTGGGTTTGACTGGTACCGTCTTGATGTTCTATTCTGCCCGCGGACGTCCACTGGCCGCCGCGCCGCCTCCTCAGCCAGTCGGAGGAACAGCTGCTGTAGCTAACGCCCGTGGTAACGGTTCAGCACTCCGAGAACCACTGGAGGAGGGAAGGAGCGTGAAATCCGCAGCAGGCACCTGGCGGCCCTCTCCACACAAGTGTCAGCAGCTGGTGCTCTGAGGGGCTGCAGCAGCACCAACAGCTGGGCTCGCGTCTCTGTACCGCGGCCCTGCATTTCTCTTCTCCTTCCCGCCGTCTCCCGCGCGCTGTCTTCGTGTGTTTTGCGTTCTTTTTTTTTCTCGTTAAGTTTTTTACTTTGTATTATATAACAGTGATTTAGCAGAGGCTTTAATCCAACCTTTTATTTTAACATGAGAAGATCTTTTTTTTTTTAAATGTAAAATCAGGTAGATAAAGAAGTGCATCCCTAAGCCAATCGCCTAGAAAAGAGTGCCACATTTAAAGTTCTCTCTTCAAACTATGTTTGTTGCTAAAGCTGTCCTTTAGTCACTGTGTTTCCCTCTTCTTCAGCATTTATCTCGAACAATCTTTGATCATCTGAAAATAGACGGGGAAAAAAATGCATATTGGGAGAAACAGTGACACCAGCTGATTGGCAGACTGATCATCATAGTGCAAGTTAATTAAAGTATTGCCCTGGAGCACATTGTTCTTCTTCAATCCAGCTATCCATTTAATTAAGCATATTGCATAGTTGTTGGCCAGTTAAAGACCAGATCATCACCAATGCTACTCATACTACTGGTATTTTTTGATTTATAGACTACCCCAGCCAAGCTAAAGGCCAATGCATGGTGATAGTCCACCAGTGCTAGCTAGTCGGCCACAAGGATCAACTTCTAGGTCTTTCCAGGTTTCAGCCCTACCTCTGGCCTCTGCATAGTCCCCAGTGGAGATTTAGATAATTAATAACCCCAGTTCCTGCCATAATGACTGACCCACTTGGCATTAGCAGGTGGGTAGGGAGGTCAGGGGTCACAGAGCAGATCCCACCCTTGGCTGTCACTCATTAATCAGCGATGCAATGGAGGAGATAGACAGGCCAGGGTGACTGGAGACTGGTCTATGTGTGTGTTTGTGTTTACCCATGCTTGTTTTGTGAATGGTTTTCGTACAGGCAGTGATGAGGAAGGCTTCTCTAAAATTAAGCTTCAATCCAAATGAAGACTGATTATGTAGAAAATTGCGGGCGGATTGTCATGCAAAAAACACACTTTTTTATACTAACGATGAACCTGACTACCTTTTGCCTTACTTATGCAGCAAGCAAACTACAGGTTGCTAATGCTTTAATACCTCACCAATCCTCATGTCGGCTAATCACTGCCTGCCATTAGAATGGTTTTTGGGGGTAAAGGTCAAGCAAGTGTAAACATCCAGAATGCCCCCGTGCATACTGATGCTCCCAAATACTGTACTCATCATGCACTTCACTTATTGTGATAGTGGTCAATTTTTGAAAGTCCCAGTTTTCGTAATCCGCAGGTTGTAAATTAATGGTTTAAACACAGGAGCCCTCTCCTGTTTTAAATTGTCTGGAATGAGTCTAGGCTCTCTGTGTTGAAGAGAAAATAATCTTTTACCCTAAATAGCTGTAATTAATCCTAGGAAAACAAAAAAAATTTTTTTTTCATCGAAGTACTGACTTAAACCTGAATTTAAGATTGTACCTCTTACAAATCCCTTCACTCATTCTAGACTGGCAAAGCTCAGATCACTTCAGTGTCGTGTTGTGAAAAGATTATAAGTTATTACTCCAACAGTCCCAATGAGTAACCTGAGGTCCTTATCAAGATAAACAGGTCGGGGATGAATGGCTGATGGATTGTCCCGTTTTGTGAACACCTCGTTGATGGTTGCTGTTAATAGCTAAAGGGTATCAGCCTCCCTGTGATACTTTACCAGGTCAGTCATTCACTGGGGAGGTGTCGGTCTGTCACTTTGAGGAGACAGGCAGCAGAGGAGAGATAATTAGAGGGGGGGGGGGAGAGAGAAGAGAAGAGAAGAGAAGAGAAGAGAGATGGTGCTGGGGAGCTGGCTAATATTAGACTGGTGGGAGGATTAAAAAAGAGTGAAAGAGGGAGACAGAGACACAGAGACATACAGACAGACCATATAAAGAGGTAATGAAGCGGCTAATCAAGACATGACTGTGGTTGTCACGAGATAGATCAAACCTATTCAACATCAATTCATTAACTGGCTGATGCTAAATATGCATATCTTTTGTAGAAGGTTTTGACTTTTTCTGTCCAATATTTACTGTGGCTTTAAAAAAGTATTTTTTACTGTGTGAAATTATGTTGGGACATAAAATGATCAGATTCCAAACTTTCTGAAGTGAAAAGCGTATTAGCCTTTAATGTTTTTTTGACCCTCCCTCATGGAATTTTCTTTTAGTATATTTTCAAGTCCATCAAAAACCCTTGACGCAGTGCCACTCTATGGTGCCTTTCAAAGTAAACACCCTTCCATTGCTAACGCGGGCCACTCAGGGTAACGAACTGGTTGTTTCTGAGGCGATGTGATGTGGTCGCTTGACGACTCGGTTTCATCTCGGGGTGTAGGGGGGTGTTTCCCCCATCATAGGGATGTTGATATTATTATTTGCCACATCTGATGAGGTTGCCATGCTCAGCTCTGTCCTATCTTTCACACACACACACACACACACACACACACACACACACACACACACACACACACACACACACACACACACACACAGCCACACTGCCATGTACAGTTTTTTCCGCTGATGCCTGTGCACTGTGCTTGATAGTGTGTGAGTGAATCACAACTCAGGTTATTAGCCTGTTCATCAGAGTGTGTATTAACGTGCTGCAGCGCGGGGACAGTCTGTAAGCGTGCAGGCAGGGGATCACAGGTGTGTTTGTATGCTCCACAGAGAGGCCTTCCACCGTCCTGGCCCCCACACCCAAAGCATCCTGGGTAATATTTGTCCACTAAACACCTGCGTCCTCGGCCCTCGACGGACAGACACAAACACACATACACACACATGCATTCTCTAATAGTTCTCAATCAGAACGCTACTCGACCCTAATGCTCAGCTGTGGGACAGAGATCTACAATTCCTACACACACACAGATGGCATTTTCACACTGTAGCAATGAACTGCGCTGAAATGGAACACAAAATAATGGAAAAAGGGCTGGAATGGTAAACTAGACAAAACTAAACTGGACTTGACTGGACTGGACTGGACTGCTGGACTAGACTAGACGACACTAGACAATACTAGGCTGGACTGGACTGGATGATGAGAACTGTTGATCGCTGCAGTGCCTTCTGATTTACATGGACCATTACAGATGAAAAGAGTCCTCTGTCAAAGTCGAGGACCAACTCAAACAGACAGCTTCACGGCGACATGCCGACAGACATTTCACATCCCACACCTCCTTCCGGCTAATCTCAGCCCCCAAAGAACACAAATAGTACCCCACGTTGTGTTCCTCAGCCACAAACATTCCACGCTGTGATGGGTCTGCTTGTGGTCCTCTAATGCCGTAATGTGAAACAGATCCTGGCTCTGCCTTACAAACCAATTCCTAGCTGAGATACAGGGATTCCTGGCACGGCTACATGGCTACGATTTGACCCTCAACAGTGACGAGGCCTTCTGAAGCATTACATGGGTGATGTTCATTGCAAGAGTCAAAGCATCCGAGTTGTGAAGCTCCTTGAATTCTCCAGCTCAGGGGAAGGGTTGGCCACCAATTTCTGCATTGCAATTGAATGTATTTTTCAGTGATCACAAATTCTGAGTACTATGAGATTATTTAAATGAGAATAAGTAACCTGTAGTTATCATACCTATAATGAGTTACCAATCAAAACTTTTTTAAATTTGTGGTTAGCACTAATGGTTCAACTGAGTGGGCTTATATTGCTCAAATGATGAGGCCTGTTTCTGAGGTTTGATCTTGCACTATCATTTGACAATAGCGACTGCTCGTGGTACACATCCATGGATAGGGGACTGGCAGCCCTGTGACCTCCCCGGTCCAGTTGGACTAGACTGGGAGAGGCAGTCCTGTGTGATCGCCCCGGTCCTGTTGGACCAGGCTGGGAGAGGCAGCCCTGTGTGATCGCCCCGGTCCTATTGGACCAGGCTGAGAGAGGCAGCCCTATGTGATCGCCCCGGTCCTGTTGGACTAGACTGGGAGAGGCAGTCCTATGTGATAGCCCCGGTCTTGTTGGACCAGGCTGGGAGAGGCAGCCCTATGTGATAGCCCCGGTCTTGTTGGACCAGGCTGGGAGAGGCAGCCCTATGTGATAGCCCCGGTCTTGTTGGACCAGGCTGGGAGAGGCAGTCCTATGTGATCGCCCCGGTCCAGTTGGAGCAGACTGGGAGAGGCAGCTGCAGTCTGAAGCCCCGTGCACCCTGCTCTCCTTGTGGTCCGGGAGGCCTGTCAGCCCGCCAGTCACACGTGTGAATTAACTCTTAATCTAATAGCAAACGCACAAGTCTGGACCCCTATTGACAGGCCAAGAAGCCAGTTTCAGACTTGTAGAGATGGAACAAATAGATTCAGCTATGGCTGGTTAAGGTGTTTCTTGCGTATGTAAAACAATCGTCCACTTCATGATTTTACCAATCACAAGTGGGACTTCCTTCCGTCTTAAACAACAGAAATTTGAATAGTTGTATCACAATACAAGTTCATGTGTCAGTTCTACTTGTACTAGGTCTGTGATCAGAAAGCTCAATCCCTCGGCTTCCATGGTCTGTTACGTTCCGGTGTCAATAGAGGGGAAACAGTCCACTAATCCCTGCCAGCCTGTGATCCTGAGGGGATGGATGGGTTCAAGCGGCGCCAATTGAGCGAATAATGCCTTTCATTAGAAGATCCAGGGACTTAGGCAGAATTAGAAGCAGAAGACCCCGGCAAGCTGCGCCGGGCAGGGCAGAGCAGAGGCCGAGAGCAGGGGACCATGGAGGAATGGATTAAACAGGGGCTTGAATGAACTCCCTAGGAAAAAAAACAGACACGTGGGAGTGTACATGTAAATAAACCAGAATGAACAAACACTCAAGCATAGCGCGGTGGCGAATGTGTATGTTGTACTTTGTACTTTTGCAATTCTCCAGAAACTTGTATAGGAGGGAAGCCGTCAGTTAACTACGGATTTATTGAGAAAAATAACTTTCTCTTCATGTGAACAACAGAGTGAATGAGTGGTAAACTTGTTTGGTCCTTTATAGAATGAATGATAGATAAATAGACTATAGGTTGATGGTGGATTAGGAGATTGAGGAACACAAAGGCATGCTCCCACATAAAGGCATTTTGCACATGTAGAATAATAGGTTTAAATTGTTGTCTGGTGCAATGAGTTGGCAGGCAAGCGAAACACTCAATTGTGTGTAGTTTTTTTGGCTGGCCTCATAAATTAACCTGTACCTAATGAGCCTGCTGTGCCCTGTTTCCCTCACTGAACTAACCCAACTTAAAGACAGACAGAGAGAGATACACAGAGGGAGAGACAGAGAGAGACAGAGAGAGACACAGAGGGAGACAGAGCAAAAAAGAGAGGAAATGAGAGTGATAGTGTGAGAGAGAGAGAGAGTGAGATCATATCATCTAGAACTTCAATGGCGTTCACTTTCTCTTTGAGCACTGTTCTCTCTATTTCCATGAAGGCCCACAACCTAAGGTGGCTCATCAAGGTGCATCTTGGCTACCTGCTGTTGATTGGAGCTAAGTGGTGAGTGATGAGGAGGAAAGAAATGGAAGCCGTTTAGCTTAACCGATAACCCCCCGTCTCACTAGGACGTTGTAAGTCTCTTTAAATACAACACCTATACTTTTCTGGGTGTGTGTCTGTGTGTCTGTGTGTGTGTGTGTGTGTGTGTGTGTGTGTGTGTGTGTGTGTGTGTGTCAGAGAGAATGACAGAGAGTGTGTGCTCGTGTTACTTTGCGTTTGTCTGCCAGGATAAGCATGACTCTCATCAGGGCCCTTTGTCTGGATTGCAGTGTTCCCAGTGGGTGGCAGTTGTGTTTGGGCTGGAGGATGATGATTTCACTACTTGAACTGCCTGACCAATAGAAGAGTGACTGTAAAAGACCACGCCCAAAGCAAAGCATTTTAAAGAGTCATACCTGCAGACTACAGGACAGTTTGTGGCGGGTCACTCAAGATGACCGACTCATAAGTAATTTGCCTGTGATTTAGGAAAAACAGGTATTTAAATTATGTTTAACTTTCTTAGCTTGATAAAGGGGTAGGGTGTAATATGCTACTGAGAGATAAAGATTGTGACTTGAAGTAAAACTGTAAATATTATTCAGTAAGAGAGATCTTCAGTTAGTAAGCCACACCACGCTACTGTGAACCTTTCTTTGAAGAACGCAAGACAGGGACAAATTAACCAGGGTTACAACATAAATGAACTTTGAACACCTATTTAAGGCCCTGAAAAGAGAATAGATGACCAATGTGATGTCTAAAGGAAAGTGTTACGTTCAATTTAAGTTACAATATAATGCTTCCAATGAAGAGTGAGTTAAGAAAAATTTAATCAAACAATTTGTGTGTTCCCAAAAGCAAACAGGAGACCTCAATAGATTGCAATAGCAAAGTAGTCCACTTTCTTTTAGCTGGTTTGTAAGTGGAATCCGAAAATATCTGAACTCAGTCATTGATACACATGAATAACAGACACAGAAACATAGGGTTAGAGTACATTTTGCATCCATACATTTTCTTTTCATACATACAAAGGGTCGATTGTCAACATTTGAAGCAAACATTTTATCGATATAAACATGTTATCAATAGAAACGTTTAGAAAGTGTATTTTAGTACATTTATAATGTGAAGATCTGTCTCACAGTCTGTTCAGGAAACAATACAAAGATGATTGTACACTTCATCCTTGGATGCACGGTCAGTAACCATTTCATTTGGCAGTGTGTCACATTTACATATTTATATTGAATAAATGATACTTGTAGCAAACAGAAAGAAAACACTAGTATTGACAATAACCTTTGATTATACGAGACAATAAATATGTTTTGGCAAATAGTGTAGTCTCTTTGTCATTCAAAACATTGATTATCTAAAGCGTTATGGCAAAGCTACAGGGACAAATTAAATAAGGCCGAATCAAAACAACAGAACAAAGAAACAGCAGCAGTTGAACAAAACAAAATGGATACTTGTGTACATGAGCTGGTTCTCCTTATGTTGTGACAAAGTCAACACCAAAAGCCTGTCTGTCACTAATGCCACAAGTGGATTCCCACTTTGAGGTACTCTGTTGTCTTGCCAGTATTTCCCTTCAAGTCAATACTGGGCCCATCCTATTTCCCACAGCCGATGTTCAAATTACCCTCACTCTGTAACTATTATTACCATGATAATAACTGTCCACACTCTTAAATAGGTGGTGGTTCAATGATAAGACCACTGTCCCAGCATGTCTTCATCATCTCTCTGTGTGTGTTCCTTTCGCTACACAATGCTGACACCGCTGGCCCAGATTGATCCTATTTTCGGACAGAACGGAATCTCTTCCATTTTGAACCATTATTTAACTAGATGAGTTGTATTCAGTTCACATCAGTTTGATACTGTGTGAAAGATGTCCTTTAACTAGATGAGTTGTATTCAGTTCATATCAGTTTGATGTGAAAGACGTCCTTTCCATCTGTGTCTGTCTTCCTGCTATCTCTGTTCTCCAGAGTCCGGGGGGCTGCCTGGTACACTGTAAGGGGACAGGGAGGTAGGGCCGTGGGGCGATGCTCTGTCATGGCCCCTTTCCTCCTTCTCCTCCCCCTGCTTCATCTTCTCCTCTCCCCCGCCTCCTGCTCCTCGTCCTCCCTCTATTTTGTATTCGTCCGCTGAGCGCCGGTGCTCGTTAGACTCCTCCGACCCCAACACTGGCTCCTCGCAGCACTCCACCCCGTCTTCTCCTCCTTCCTCCCCTGCTTCCATGGGACTCCCATTCCCTCCCTCCCGCTCCCCTCGATCTGTCCCCAGCTCCAGCTCCCTTAGCTGGGTGTGGTGCTTCACCTGGTAGCGCTGGTTCTGGAAGAACTTGATGATGGTGTGCTTGGGGAGGTCCAGCTGCGCCGAAAGGGTGTGGATGGCCTCCTGGTCCGGGTAGAGGCCCATATCCCCAATGAAGCTCTGGAGTATGGCCAGGGATTCAAGCGAGATCCTGGTCCGAGAACGGGCCCTTTTGGTTTCTCCAGCCTCCCCTCCCCCTACAGCCCCCAGACCCCTGTCCTCGTGGCCTCTGGAGACAGGCCGATGGGCAGGTGGTGGCTCCCGGGGCTCCTCTCGGACGGGGGAACGTTCTGGAGGGACTTGGGTTCTCAACAGGGGAGGTACAGGGTGTCTGTGCTGCACCTGAGGACAAATAGTTATATCGATATTACTGTATAGGACGGCAAAAACGTTATTAAAACCCTGTGGTTTCTCATACATTACAGCGGAATGACCTATACTTGTGCTCGTGTTTCGTTTGTTTTTTTCTGATTGCAGGCACAGTATGTTTATTTTCATTGACTACAGTATGTCACATACACATTAGTAATGTGCTGTAAGAGAGGTGGTGGATAATCACTAGCACCATCCCTATTTCAGTGCTGTTCAACCTGATGAACTTGACATTGCCTGACCAAAAGCCAAAAGGACAGTGGCAATTTAGCCATTCCGTTCATGTCTATGCTTCTTGGTGGTCTGCTTCCTACACGATCCATGGAGTTGTTTAAAGTGCATGCTACAAGCGGCCATGTCAGTGACCAGTGTCCCGTCCCACCCCCGAAACAACTTCCCAAGGTCCCTCTATTAACAGGGTGTGGTGCCCTAACACCAAACGCTGGATTGCTCCACTATAAATCTGTGGTCCATCGAAATGAAAGGATCTAAATAAAGATAATAGTCATTCTTTTGGCCCCCAGCTTCAATAATGACAGGGTGCGTTGGGAATAATATCGAGGCTGGAAAGGCCAGACGGAGGAGTTTTTTTTCCCCAAAACACAGTCAGGAGCGAGATTTAGCAGGAAATGTGTGGGCTCGTCATTTCAGCTCGTCAGAGAAAGAGAAGTTGTTTCAAAACAGGTGGTGAGAACACATACGAACTGAGACATATATTTTTTATCTATTTGACCATGTCTCAATTCCAGCAGTCCACTGTTTAAAGGCAAAAAATAAGTTAATAATAAATATAATAAAGAAAAAAAATGCCTTTTCATGGACTTTATTTTTGTATTACCGTTTATGTTTATTAAATATGAACCTACTGTAAGCACCCCGAAAAAAGGTTGCTTATCATCAATTGGCGTATATTGTAATTACATACAGTAATATGTAACTGGATGTTTTTCTATCTATAAATCCTTGTCCTGCAGTTACATGACATTTATAAATATGTCAGCACTTTGCTTCTGTTATTGGGCTGTGGTACCTGTACTACATTTGATCATGTGAAATAGACAGCTGTAATCTCATCTTGTCAAGAGTGAAAAGAATTTAAAAAAATTATGGAGTGAATTATGTAGACTCTAGCGTGGGTTTCACTGAGGTACACACACACACACACACACACACACACACACATGAATATACACTCCCTGGAGATGCGCTACAGTTGGCCTCAGAAGCACCCTGATTAATATGTAACTACTTTCCACCTTCTGCATGAGTACGGCCAATCTGGAGATTCATTATGACTTCTGCGTAACATGAGAAAGGGTTGTGTATTATTTCACACTATGTGTGTGTGTTTGTGTGTATACATGTGTGTTGAAGGTTTAGTCTTCATTATGTCGTCAAATATACATGTACATGTGATATGTTTCAGGACAAAACAAAAGTGGTTGTGTTTGCATGTGAAGGTTAGTGAGTGACTGACTGACTGCCCAACTTATTGATCTACTGACTGCCTGAGTGCCTGACTGAGAGAAAGCGACCATGAGAGCTTGTGTTGTGAGTGAACGCGAACGACAGACACCGCATGCCACAGCTGGGGAGCATGTGTGGGGACATTTAAAACGTGGGTGGGGGTTTAGGGAGGCACTCAAAAGCAGGGAGGAGGGAGCCAGGCAGCCTAAATGACACAGCACCACAGCTACAAACCCTCCGCCCATAGACGGTGAGGGGAGAGAGAGAGAGAGGAGGAGGGGGGGGGGGGACACACACAGATACCACCCAGACTCAGTGACTCACGGCTTTAATGGAGCATTGCGACTCCACTGCTTGTCCCAGAAGATCAGTGTAACCAAAGGTTTCACAATTGATAAACCAAGACAATGTTGTTTCTGTTTGTGTTTTTGCTATTTTCTGGCAAGTCTTGCCAATGCTTTCAGCTTTAATTCAACTTCCATATGTATGTCCTCAAGCACCTATTGTCCTTTATGCCTGTCTCTTTGTCTGTCTGACTTCCTGTCTGCTATCCTCTCTGTCTGTCTGGCTCCCTGTAAGGAACCCTCACATATGACAGAGTGAGACGGAGGACAATGGAGGACTGCATATTAGAGCATCAGCAGAATTTTGATTTCAAAGGTGAGGGTGGACACAATTAGTACAGTTTCCGTTGCTCCTGTTTTTTCTATATAAACATTTCCCTTGTGTCTCCCCTGTAAATTACACCCCTGTACTAGAGGCAAAATCAATGCTCGTAAATGAATAGAAGGAAATGACGACACAAAAGTAAGGAATGACAACACTCAACTACTTATCTTTGTGTGTGTGAGTGTGTGTGTGTGTGTGTGTGTGTGTGTGTGTGTGTGTGTGTGTGTGTGACTGCCAGGGGATTTGATGTGCAAGCACGTGCACTTTTGAATGTGTTCGCGCTTGATGATGAAGACAGAAAGGAAGCCATTTAACTTGACCTTTGACCCCTCCTCCCCCA
>JAPMUY010007433.1:2500-5000 GCA_026901105.3 Galaxias olidus | reverse complement strand
CTTGGCGGGGCTCTGTGAGTCCCCCGCTCCGGCCTTCAGGGAGTAACCCCCTCCACCCTCCAGGGGGCCCAGGTAGGTGGGGGAGGGCAGGTGAGAGGGGGGCCGCTGGCCGAGGACACACATGTCGGACAGGGAGTCCCTCTCCACTGTGGAGGAGACACAACACACAAACAGCAGAGTGTGTCAGCCCATCATGTGGACGTTAGGTTCAGGTACTAGACCACGTTGATGTTCATCCTGACCCTACCTTTAATGTCGGCCTTGTCCCTCCCATGCCACATCCTCTCGAGGTACTCCCCTGTCGTGGAGAGTAAACAGACGTATTAAGAAAGTCACAGAGCTCTATGAACATGACTGAAACAGGAAAAGGCCAATATTGAGACTGGTGGATTGTATCGTAGCCGTATCACACCCTGTGGATGATACGTCACCGTGGACATTATCATCATCGTGCTCTCCATTAGCTCCAGGGGAGAGTATGTGTAGCCCTTTTGTCTGAGGGAGCAACCAGCAGAACAAATGCAGTGGGCTTTATGGATCTAGCCATTTCCAACTTGCCTGGTGTGTGTGTGTGTGTGTGTGTGTGTGTGTGTGTGTTTTACATGGTGTTGTGGCTCCAGTGTCGATGTTAATTGAGCTTGGCATCATGAGGGTCTGAGGAGAAGGGGTGGGCCATTGAGAGGGGGATTTGGAGGTTAGGGGGTGAAGGAGAGGGAACCCGTTTGGTCTCTTGGCGGCGTTGACATGTAGGACAGGCTGGCAGAAGCAGAGTGACCGTGACGGGAAAGTGTGTGTGTGTGTGTGTGTGTGTGTGTGTGTGTGTTATCTCCTTTATTATCAGTACATTGTGTACTAGTTGAGGCCTTAGTAATTGTTCCCTTTGGTTGATAATTGAAAGAATTTGCAATTCCCTCAGTTTGTGTGTTTGTGTGTGTGTGTGTGTGTGTGTGTGTGTGTGTGTGTGTGTGTGTGTGTGTGTATGTGTGTTTGTGTGTGATTAAAAAGAAAAAGAAATTAGGGGGCAGTTCTGTGGACGGATGGGATTGTGGTAGAATGGAGTTTGAAGAATTGGGAGAGTTGTGTGTGTTGGTCTGCTGTGTGTGTGTGTCTACCCTGTGTGTGTGTGTCTGCATTCATGAGTGAGTGTATGTGAGTTCTAGGGGGGGGGGGGTAATGTAAGTTGAGCTCCCAGGGTGGGGTTCTGCTTTTCATTAGAGACTAGGAGTGTTTAGTTTAGCCGGCTATATTAAGGGTGACATTAAAGGATAATCAGAACCATGCAGGGCCCGCTTCGCTCCAAGCCTCTGGGATCTGTCACTAATACTGCATCCTTCACTTACTGCCGCTGTGTGGGACCACCTGAGAGGAGGCCAGCGCAGGCCGACACACACACACAAACACACATGCGCACACCGACGCACACGTGATTATACTTGCTGCGGGAGTTGTTATCGACCAGTTCAAAATATGAGTGTGTCACTTAAGAACCACAATGGCTCCGTGGGTCTCAGGCTGGTAGATGAGGTCTAAAAGGCTCGTCTCGGCCAGAAAGACAAACTGCTGGCATGACAAACCCTTCTCCCCGTTCCCCCGTTAACAACACATCGTTCCCTCTTTAGTCCCTGAGTGTTTCTATGTCGCTGTGCCTGATGGGAGTTGGGAGTCCTCACCTTTGACCCGCTTGTACCTCTTGTACCAGCGGCCAAACTCCTGGCACTTAGAGGTGGAGACATTGGCGTAGTAAGAGGTGTTGACGATGGCCGAGATCATACTCTGAAAGAAGGGAGAGAGAAAGAGAGGGAGAGATATAGAGAGCGAAAGAGAGCGAGAGAGATAGGGAGGGAGAGAGAGAGAGAGTAGGAGTAGAGAGAGAGTAGGAGTAGGAGAGGAAGATTGGCATTGGATGAATTGGCTCCCCCACACACAGGCAGACTGCATAATATATGCAACATGAACATAAGGACAGACAGATTGTATATGATTGATGGAGACACCACCCAGGTATTTTCTTTAATTACTAATTACATCACAACGGTGGTTGTTTATAAATCAAAACACAGAATTATATTCTCTCTGCGGTAATGAATACAGGGTTGATGAGCAGAGGATAATGAATTGTGTGTATGTGTTTGTGTGGGTGTATGTGTTTGTAAGTGTGAATCTATAGATGTACATGTGTGTGTGTGTGTGTGTGTGTGTGTGTGTGTGTGTGCGTTGGCATTGCTTATTTAGCTGATTCTGTGAAATTATGAATGCCACAGATGGTCTACCTAGACCTGACCATACTTCAGCATGTCCACTCAAAAGAAACAAGCCAATTGTTTTGAAACCAGTATCTAAGCAATGAAATGGAGATTGATATATTATGTTCCTGTTGTGGTCCCAACCTGACAGAACTTTACATTTTCCAGTACAGTACTGACCTAAACATGTACTGTACTGCCTCAGATCTCATCATGTTCGTACTGTACATTTAACAGTCCAGTTCCATGTGGTCCTG
>JAPMUY010007430.1:0-56618 GCA_026901105.3 Galaxias olidus | reverse complement strand
CACCTGTTAGTGGTGCAGCTCTCTCCCATAACATTGATGAGGGAAGTTTGAAAGGGATAAAAGATGTGAGCCGTGTTTGGGCTATTGTGGAATTAACTGTGCCATTGTCATTTTAGCAAACAATAAAAACTTTAACTTTAAATAAATGTCCATGTCATCCCGCATATATCCCACTGAGTGACAATGCTAATGTGCGATCGGGTGCCGGTCTCTAAATCGTAGAAAAGAATTTGTTCGGGTGGGTGGCGGATGAATGATTTATTGCGTACATGCGGATTCGGATGACATCGGGGCCGTTCCGCGCATCACTAACATACACAGGAAAAGTCAGCCACAGTGAGGTCATTGGCACAAATGTGACGACAAGGCGTATGAAACCTGAAGTTTGTTCATGCGTCTCCTTCTGCTTTGGCCAGGCTCCACCACCTCCTCCACGACGCTCCAGAACGAGGCGGAGCTGGGCGACGACGACGTCTTCATGGTCAGTGCGGCCTCTGGCCTTCTCTCTTTACCGCTCCCTTCCCTCTCTCGCCTGCCGTCCTTTCTCGTGCCCGTCTTCCCCCTCTCGCCTTGCCCCCTCTCCTTTCCCCCCGATCAATGAGACGCATGTTCAGCGCTGCGCCAGGTCCCCGTGCTCAACGCGGCTCCCGGTAACAGGGATACACGAGTTGAGTCGAATGTAACCAATGCACACAATAGGACAAAACCTAATTCAGGACGGCACAGGATAGCCTTCCTTTTGCTTCTATTTGCTGTGTGTGTGTGTGTGTGTGTGTGTGTGTGTGTGTGTGTGTGTGTGTGTGTATGTGTGTGTGTGTGTGTCAAGGTCTCCTCCTTTGGTTCAGCCTCCGTGAAACACCATCCTCTCCCCCCGCCTCTAATCTGTAACCCGACACCCGGAGCGGCAGGCAGGGTCACAAGGTCACTTCCTGTAACCAACCCACCCCTCCTCCCCGCTCCCTCTTGTCCTCCCTCCTCCCATCCAACCAGCCCCAGCCTCCCCTCCCCCTCTCCCCAGACCCAATATAACTAGCGGGGAGCACCAAACTAGCGCTGCATGCATGGCAGCTGCTTCCCAGCTTACCGCCGGCGCGGGTGATTTACGAGAGGAAGTGCCTTGTGGCTCATCTCTTTTTGACTTCCACTGTCTACAAGGGGTGGGGGGTGGGGGTGGGGGGGTGGGGGGGGGGGGGGGGGTGTGGGGGGGGGGGGGGGTTGCAGGCAGGCAGGCAGGCAATGTGTGTTCTGCTCTCTAGTTTGTTCCCTGGCTCCGACACAGACAAACACAAACAAAAGCCGTGTACATATGTGCACACACACACACGCACACACACACACACAGAGAGAGAGAGAGAATCTGTGTCCCTAGGTTGTCCTTTTTAGCATTCTAGTGGCAGAGGGGGTGATGCAATCCCTCCCACTGGATGTCAGTGTGCGCCCGGCGACTTGAGGTACAGAATGTCTGTCCTGAATAAATAGACTGTGTCCCAGACAGCACTGTCTAGAATAGAAACGGCACTGGGGCCGCTGCGGAGGGCTGGCGGCTGACGGAAGCACATTGGGAGGAACAAAAGAGCTGACGCAAACACCCCCCGACCAGCGTTCTGAATATCGATTGCCTACCTCGCCGAAATACGGCGGGTTGTCTCGGGAACGAAGTACAGGGCGTCATTCAATACACGCGTGCACTCAGCCAGACGGCAGCGGCGCGTGTTGGGGCCTCATTAGGCCAGAGAGAGAGAGAGGAAGTCACCCCCATCACCCCCCGGCTGCTGCATTCGTGTTGGCCTCGTGTTAGCCAGCCTTCTCCTAAAGTTAGCCCGCCACGACGGTGGTTGAATTTTGCGAGGCGGGCGCCAGGGGGCCAGGGGGACGGGGGGACGGGGGGACAGGGGGACGGGGGGACAGGGGAAGCGCCGCGGGAGATTTACGGCCCTTGAGGATGCAAATGCTTCCTGGGCCATTCCTGGTTGGCTAGACCCCCCCCCCCCTCGGCTGAACCCCAGCCTGGCCTCCTCCCACCCTCCGTGGCCCTTCCTGAAAGCACTGTGACTTCGTTCAGCCAAGGAAGTGACAGACAGTGAGACTACGGCGGTTGTGCAGTTCGGCGTTGGAAACCTAAGCCTTTGCAGTTTCCTCTTTTTTTGTGTTCATTCAACACCAGCGATGGAACACAATGATTAAGGCCTTTTAGGCTGTTCTCCCGTGATGTTTGCTAATCTAAATATGCTTGGAAAAAAGTGCAGTAAAATGTGGACTGCATTTGAAAGGCTGCACAGAAGTCTGTTCTTGTCTTAGTGCAGTGGAACACGGAACAGGGTGGATCTTAGGACTCTGCTGAGCACACCTTCTGAGATCCTCCAGAGGGGAGGGGCGGAGCCTGGAGCTGGCCTGGCGTGTTGTTATTTTTGGCCGGGGGGCCGCTCCGAGGGCTTTGTGGCCCGAGCCAGGGGAAATGCTCGGCATGGCACTGTTTGTGTGAGGAGCTCAGTGCTCGGATGCACTGCAAGGATAGACAGCGGGCCCAGCTTAGATAGACACCAGAACAATGTGCACAGCTCAGGCCACAGGCCAGCGAGCACACACACACACACACACACACACGCTCTCTAGCTTCCATGGCTCGTCGTAATACCGGGTAGAGTTAGTGAAGTTGTAAGAAGGAGATGGCACTGGTTCAAGAGACAAACGCCAGCACCCAAGGCCACCATGCCGTGAAATACAAGAAGAGTCCAGTGCTGCTTTCCAGCCACTACTTTTTTTTTGAGCCCCACCGAAGGCTGCCCGTTATGCGTGCCTGTTTGAAATGTCTGTCCACCTTTTTGGAGACCAGTGCTGCGCCGCGGTGGAGACCGTGTGTGTCGAGGTTCGCCCGGGGGCCTGCCAGCCTTCAGTGGACAGGGACAGGATGCCACACGCACCGGAGAAGGAGCCGGGGCCGCGGTGAGGGGGACGCGAGGGCCGCACGAAGAGAGGGAGGATGTAGACAGAGAGCGAGTGTGCGGAGAGAGGAAGGCGAGAATTTGTTTCAGAGCTGAAAAAGAGAGGAGCATATATCTGAGTCAAGAGAGGAGAGAGCACATGCACATACACACGCACACGCGCGCAAGTGCAGATGTGTCCGAACGAACGCGTTTGTTCTACTTTCTGCGTGCAAACACCCAACGTGACGTTCTCTAAAAGAGTCTAAAGATTCCCAGCCACAAATAAAGGGCTTTTCTAGATGTGATACAAAGAGCAAAGTGTTTCTCAGCTGTGGGTCTCGTCCGCGCCTTCGGTCGAACGCGGCCCACAAGCACGCAAACTAAATCTCCCACTTCCTGTTTGTCCAATCAAAACAGCACTAGGGACTTCCTGTTTTTGTACCGAGGCATACCAAGCCAATAATCCCAGAGAGGAAGACACCTGTTTTCCATTTTTGACACCCCCCCCCCCACTTTCCCCACCAGAATGCCACAGACAGTTCGTCCAACTCCTCCCAGAGACTGGAGACCTCCCTGCAGCCGCTGGACGCCTCACCCCTCCCCCAGCGACATACCTGCCTGCTGGGGCATCGGCACGACACTTACCGCCTCCTAGACCACTACTTTCAGGACCAGGTACGTGGGGGCAGGGGGGTTAGTTTTTTGAACAGGAACTAGGGGACATGCACGTCATATATGAAGGGCTGGTTGGTGGGAGATTGGGACGAGCGTGTTTCTTCAGGTTGGAATCGTGATGGGTTGACTCTTATGATATGTGTTCTGGATTAAGTTTAGCCGCCCTTCACCTGCTTGCGTTCATACTCGTCTTTTTCCCCCCCCGCCACGCTGCAGTCCATGACCCGCATCCCGCGCCGCGTCACCTTCCAGGAGGACGAGGAGATCGTGCGCATCAACCCCCGCGAGCGCAGCTGGGAGCTGGGCCTGGAGCCGCGGCCGGGGCGGCCCGCGGAGCGGCCCTGGCTCACGGGCTACGAGGACTACCGCCACGCCACCGTGCGGGACAAGTTCATCCACGTGGACGACGCCGACTCCTACGTGGACTTTGCCAAGAGCGAGGCGCACAAGCACGACTACACCTACCCGCTGGCCCCCGCCCCGGCGCCCTCGGACCCTGACGACCCCGCCCTCGCGCCACTGGCCAACAAGGTCCACGTCGGGGGAGGCGGCTCCTACCGCCACGGCCTCTCCTCCGTGGTCTCCTCCCAGCCCCGCCCCCTTCTCCCCGGCTCCTCCCCCTCCAGCAACGGCAGCAAGGGGCGCATGCTGGAGGGCGCCGAGCGCGCTCAGTGCGAGCACTGCGGCGAGGCCTTCTACCTCGCCGGCAACCGGAGGGGGCGGTGCCAGGACGCGCCCGACCCCCTGCGGGCGTGCATACGGCGCCTCAGCTGCCTGTGGGTGGCCGACACCATGCTCTACCACTGCATGTCGGACCCCGAGGGAGACTACTCGGACCCCTGCTCGTGCGAGGGCGGCGACGGGGGCAGCGGGGGCCGGCTGGGCACGCGCTGGACGGCCCTGGTGGGGCTGTCCCTGTTGGCGCCCTGCCTGTGTCTCTACCCGCCCCTCCACGCCTGCCACCGGGCCGGGATGGCGTGCGGGTGCTGCGGGGGGCGACACAAGGCCGTGGGGTGAGCCTGCTGGTCCCCATCGGACACGCTCTGACCGTGAGGAGGATGGAGCCCCTGACTCGTGGGGGTGGGAGGGAGGGGGGGGGGGGGGGGGGGGGCTTGGAAAGAAGCCCCCGGAGACAAGAGATTGCGGAGCTCTGTTTCTTGTTTTGGGTTTTTTGGGTGCGTCGGGTTCTCTTTCCTCTATACGAATCCCAGATGGACACAGACACGAGCCAAAACCCTTCGGTGCGTTTTTTTTTTGTTTTTTTTTTGTTAAGGGCCGGAGAAAGATAAGCTGCCCCGTATATTGGATCGTTCTCTCACCTCTCCACACGGCAGTTCCTCTGTGTTTTCTACCGAGAGAAAGCCATTTTATTTTCAGGGGGCCCCTTTTTTTTTTTATAGCTAACTACGTATTTCATGTATCACAATATGCAGGTACTTTATACTTTTTACACACTGACTCTGTGTCGAAGAACTTGAAGTGTTTGTCTCCCCCTGTGTTGTACCGTGTTGTTCTCTCCGCGTGTTCCATTCCCTCCAGCCATGGCCTGCTCAACTGTGAGCCAAATCACTACATCTGCTTTGTGTGTGTGTGTGTGTGTGTGTGTGTGTGTGTGTGTGTGTGTGTGTGTGTGTGTGTGTGTGAGTGAGTGAGTGTGTGTGCGTATGAGTGCGTGCGCGCGCGTATCTGCTTTTTCACCTAGGCCTCCATGCCTTTGTTTGATGCAGCAGCTCATGCTAAAACTATTAAAGTGACAAAGCCCTCACACTCGGCTCCTCCACTCAAATGACGCTGCCCAACGACAGAAACGCGCTACTTTTCTAGTTCAGACACTTCGATTCTCCACTCCAAAGATAACGTTTTTGTATTGTATTTATTATCAATTGACAAGAGCCAAAGTGCTACATCGAAGGAGATTGGCCTAGGGAATCTATCCAATACTTATGTCTCAGAGTAGTTCATCAAAGTATAGGACATTAAAGGTTTCTTAATGTCAGGCCAGGTCACTAATTATCCATTGGTCCTTGGCAAGGGATTACAGAAGGACCGCACTGGCCAGACAGTCCGTATCTTGGTCACGCACACAGAATGCATGCTTTGGATTTCGTACTCGAGAGCTAGTATAGCTGGTATTGTTATGGTCTCTCATGTTTGGCTCTCGGATCTCCGAATGCTTCACAAAAGTGTCGTGTGTGTGTGTGTGTGTGTGTGTGTGTGTGTGTGTGTGTGTGTGTGTGTGTGTGTGTGTGTGTGTGTGTGTGTGTGTGTGTGTGTGTGTGTGTGTGTGTGTGTGTGTGTGTGTGTGTGTGTGTGTGTGTGTGTGTGTCTTGGTCAGGAGTTGCAAAAGTAGACACGGTCAGATAGTACCATTGTACACATTTCCATATACGTTTTTATGCCTTAAAAACATTACGTTCTCGGATTATTCGTGTCCCCGTGTTTTTACCTCCCCCCCGGTGTTGTTTTAAAGAAGGTCAGGCCATGCGGTTTTGGATTTCATCCAACGTTATATTCTTTTATCACAGCTACATTTTAAGCTGTAGGACATAAAGTATTTGAATATGAATATTTTTGTATGAAAAGGATACGCTATTTCTGTTGAGGTTGTGTATAGATTCCGGCCTACCTGCATCGTACAATCAGTTTCATTGTACAATCTCTCTGTCAATTGTGAAATTCATATTCCATTTCCCGCTGTACTTTGAGTGACACTGCAGCTATCCAATCAAATATTTACACTGAAAGCACAAACCAATACAACCAGTCGAGTGCTTGACTTTTTTCAAAGTTTTGTTATCTCTGTTCGATGCCAATGTCATTTGTCGGCTGGCTTCTTATGGTATGCATACCGCTTTTGTTCCATTTGCAAGGGCTTATATGTGATTCACTCCCCTTCGCCATTCCTAGAATAGGTTTCTATACTTGTCAGGAAAACAACATGGTGCCTCTATGCCTTAGAGTTTGACCTAACGTGGTCAGCCTATTTTGATATTGACAAAATTTCTCCAGACGATCAACCGCCATAACAAAAAAAAACGCTCAGTGGCTCTTAGGTTTTTATGAGTGTCACTCAAATGGGTCAACACAAGCCTTCACGACAGTGTGAAGCGACGATGAGTAAAACAAGCGAGAAAATCCACCCCATGTCTGTCCGTGTAGTTTAAACGTTTGTGCTCCACCATGTCAACCATTTACAAGTGCCTGAAAGCACAGCCGTCACCCATCTCCTTGAGTAGACTTAAGATGAAAATCCAATGCCCTGTAATAATTAGATTTGTTTGTTTTTTACGCTAAGTATTTTTACCTCTGTAAAAAAGAGCAAAAATTATATATATTATATTGTATCAAGTGTATGTTGTACATTTTTATTTCTATTGTGTTGTTTTATATATAAAAAAAAACAGTTTTTCGAACGTGTACGATGGATGTAGCTCTTGCTTTGAGAAGGAACAGAAAGTACTTTGTAGATAGTGAAGGGTAGCCTGGTCTGTGAGAATTTAAGTCATGTGTGTCTTACCTTCCGCCTCCAATAAAACGAGAGAAACCAATGAACCACAAATGTCTGCAGAGCCTTTTTTTTGCAGGCCAAGAATAAAGACACGTTCACATTTCACAAAAATGTTATATTATACATCACCATCAGCCTATTTCATTTTGAGTTTAAGCCACCTTGAGGTTCCTTCTAAAACCAAATTCTTAGTACCTTAGTATCCTGACATTAGCTGGCTTTAGGAAAATGTTTGAAATCAGGTTAACTTAAGGCCTAGGTGAGTATGAGCGTGTGCAACTAAATTATGTTGTCTACGCTGTTTAATGCTTTCAGTAAGAGCATGAACATGTGATAGCTATCGAGGACTGTTTCACTCAGGATGTCTCTGGAAAACCATGTGGGCGATAATGATTGAGAGGAGGAGGGAAAGAGGGAGAACGAAAGAAGGAAAGAAAGAGAAAAAGAGGGTCCCTGAGGGCTAGGCCTGCTAAGCTGCTTGATGGCTGCCTGCAAACAGCATCACGGTCCACATGTGCAAACAGTTAGGGTATCTTCTCCTCTCCTAGTGAGGTCACCATGGCCCTCTTCCAAGTAGACTTCAAATAAGTGGACCATATACCCATTCTTGATCCAAACATTATCATTATCATTGTATTGCTCCTACCCATCCAAGGATTCATGAATCCACGGAGTAAATTAAAGTAGCGGTGTCAAAGATCTGTGCAAGTTTGGGATATGTCTAGTTCTCTGTAATCGAAAATACTGTATACTAATGTATGCTACTACACACAGACAACCATAGGTTCCGGGCACACTCTCAATCGCCTTTGCACTAGAACTCGATCTGAACCAGCTGAAACACAAACCACTGCCGCCCCCACTGCAAGCTTTAAAGGAGGGTTTAATAACAGTTTCTTTATATAGCTTCCTTTTAAGGCTACGACCATTGTTCTTTCTGCCTCTCTATCGCCCCCTACCTACCTGCCCGTGTCATCCACCCGTTCAGACAAGCACATCTCTACTCCCACCCTGTGGACAGAACACTGATTTACGCGGCACATCAATGTCTTGTGTGCTACTGAAACAAGATGTACGACAAGACTGAAGTCCTTATTTCATAGAACCATTGAAAAACAAGGATGTATTTCAGTCAATAAAACGACTTAAACCACACAGCCCACTGCTGTTGGGACACCAGGACAGGTCATGTGGGGGGAAATGGAAGCGGGAAGGGAAGGAAAAGTCTGCGTGCAATCTTTATTTCAGGCACGGAAAGAGCCTCTTCCTCCGGTGGCGCCAGTGGTCTCTGTCACATTTCCTCTTCCTTCCCCCCGTGTCCCTGCTCCGGGCCAAGGGCCTGTTTTTCCCCTTTCACTGAATCTCCACCGCTTGTCCTCCTGCACAGTAACCCCACAACTAAATAAGACCCTTTTTCAGTTGCAGATTAACCTGTTATGGCATGTACTGGTGAAATTATATCCATGGATGAATCCAGCAGGCCCTAACAATTTAGATTTCCGATTTTGCCTTAACGTAATTGTTGTTCCCAGGTACTTATGTGACTCATATCACATCGCAACATTTGAGGACAGCTAACTGCGCATCTGTTGCAGCCATGTATGGAGTAGAGCAGAAAAGGTACTACAAATAAAATGTTTCAAATAAGCAGAAGGCAACCAAATTACTTATAAATCACTTTTATTTATTTTAATCAGCGTTGAGCAGTTAGGCTATGAACAATACAAGAAAATAAAAGACAGTGACAAAAAACATTTAACATGAGATCCATGTAACATTAACTCTTCTTGGCACTAGATAGACGTTTATGGAAAATAAAAAATATACATGCATCATGATACTGACATAAGAAATGCCTCCAATATATATATATATATCATGTTTAACCGTGAGAGCAAAACTTCAGTGCTTCAATATCCTTCTTGACAATAATTCAATGGCTATACAATACCAGAAGCTCTTGTGTGCTGGTACTATCATAATATGCCCAGTTCCAAATCAAAACCTTAATCTTCTACTCTCAAAGTACTTTGATATATCCAAAAGGAATTTAAAAACCACCTCTCACAGGGGGGATGGATGCCAGTATTGCTACTTTTGTAGATACATTAGATATCACAAAAGATGGAGGACAAAAGGGCATGGGTGTGATTTGGAACTATGTAGTCCTCCCGCCTCCCCACCCCTGAACCGTCACGTACCGCAAAACTCCTGTCAATCAAGTTCAGATGGCTCGCCCGTGAATCCCTTATAAATCAACACTTTGATCACCATTTCTTCATGAAAACACAGATCGTCCATTACATGTATGTACTCCATTCACAATGGTAGCAGTGCACGGCAAAAAAGAAAATGACAAAAGCTTTACAAAAGTTAAGATGCAAAACACAACTCTAACGTCCAATAGACCGAAAAGAAGCGCCAAAAAGGTTGGGAGGAAAAAAAAAAGTAATGGTATCATAATATATAAAAACAACATAGAAACAAGATCAGTCCTCGTTAAGTAGGCATATGTTCCTATTGATGTGAAACAAGCTAATGCCCCATGCTGAAGGTAGACCCTGATTGTGATATCTTAGATGCAACTAGTTGCTCTTAAGCGCGTGGCTTGGATCATTGTTCCCAGAATTTTAAATCAGAACCATTAGTGGGGGGGTGGGGGGGGGGGGGGGGGCAGAAAACTGTCCTGAGACAAGCAAGTAGCGGGACAGCACCCAGCCTCTCCTAATGAACGCCAGGACAGGGCCGAGGGACCAGCAAAGAGGGGGATAGGCTCTCCTGCACCAAGGAGGAAAGGTGTCCGCCAATCCCAAACGAGGAGAGATACAAAACTCGACCGTACCACCCGGAAAGACGAGGAGAATGGAAAACGGGGAGGAAAGACGAGATGGGACAGGAAGGAGGCAAAGGGATGCCGTGACTCTCTCCAATGTTTCGCTTGCATCGAGAGACAAGAGACCAGAGGCAGATGGATAAATAGATCGATATTAAGATATATACTCCGCAATGAAGGAAGGGCTAGTGCGTGTGTGTGTGTGTGACAATGAATCTTAATGTCTCCTGCTCCAATAAACACCACAACACTTCTCTCTATAGATTTACCATTGTGTGTGTGTGTGTGTGTGTGTGCGCGCGCGCGTGCATCAATCCTGGCTTCTTTATCTGACGGTGACTCCCAGTTTCTCCAGCACGCGGACGCCCTTCTCCTCGTACTCCTGGCGGGTCAGCCAGAAGTTGTCCTTGTCCTTCATGATGTCCGCCAGCACGGCCCCCCCCAGGAAGACCATGTGCTTGCGTCTTGGGGGGTCCTCAATGCGGATCTTAAATTTCTGCCAGGGGGGAAAGAGAGAAAGACTGAGGGGAAGGTTTTGATAAGACAGAAAAAGACGTTTTCTGCAACTCCAGGTCGGCCATATCAGGACAAAACCACCACTACATGCTGTGTCTCTCTCTCTGACCATATGGAACTGGTGTGCTGCTAGCCTTTAGGTCAAAAGCCTATGCAGCCACGGTTACGACTGCAAGCTGGCTAGAACCTAGCCAACATGGAACCCGCCAGTAGACAATAAACAAAGATTTTGCATATGGCCCCATCTAGTGGTCACCGAACAACACTGCAACTGAAGCGTCAAACAATTGGTACAGTTGAAATGCATAGCAGAGAGGAGGAGCACTGTGCGTGTGTGTCTTACAGAAAGCTTGTCCACGTCCCCTTTGAGCACACGCTCCAGGTAGAGCTGCTTGAGTTCTCTCTCCAGGCGGGAGGGCAACCCAGGGTACATGGTGGAGCCACCGGACAGCACGATGTGTTTGTAGAACTCGGCTCTGGGGGAAGGGACCGATGAGAAAACCATTCAACTCCACGTGTCTGTGTGACAACGTCTGTCCAAAATACATGCTCAAAATTGAAGTCCCGATGTGTGTGTGTGTGTGTGTGTGTGTGTGTGTGTGTGTGTGTGTGTGTGTGTGTTACCTGGTGTCTATGTCGGCAGCGTGGATGGTGTTGAAGAGCAGCTCGGCCACGCCCACGCCCTCCACGTTGATGAGGTGGGGCTGGAACAGAGCCTCGGGGGCCTCGAACCGCTCGCCGCCCACCTTTATCACTCGGCCGTCCGGCAGCTACACACACACACACACACACACACACACACACACACACCAGAGCTTGCTTCATCAGTAGAGGCCACAGACTTAGTGTCTGTATCTGTAACAAATATAGTGCGCGTGCTGCAGGCATGAAACTGGCGCGTCGACTTCTGTTCTCTAATAAACTAGAAAGCCCTCTCGTTCGTCACTTTTTGCCTTTCGTCAGCTGAAATGGCTCGTGTGTGCAGGATGTAACGCAGCGTACATGTTGGGCATGTCATGAGTTCAAATATTTTGAATGGGGGGGTGTATATTCAGGAAGTGTGTGTATCTGTGTGAGCAAAATGGCTTCATTCAGCTGAGGTGCCCGAGGCAGGAAGTGGGCACCTGGCCCAACCAAAGCGCACTGTGGCCACACAGGAAACTACGTCACACCCATTTCTGCGCCTCTCAGCAGCAGCTACATTGGTCTTCTCATTTGACCACATGTGCAAACACACTTCATACCGTGTTTGGAACGAGTCGCCTCGCACAACCAACCACGCGCGCTCCCAAAGCTGAGGCATTTCCGATCCTTCAGTTCCTTCAAAGTGGACGGGGACTGTAAAAAATATGTGCATGTATATAAAAAAAATAAATCAAACAGTTTGGTTTCGAGCCACGACGAGTCAGCAATGTATTGTCCCCCACGCAGACGTGTTAACAGAGCACCGTCGACACGGCACATCCTGGTGAACTTAGGGGAGCGACCGAGCCACGCAGCTGCGGAGTGCCTCCCACGCACTCGCTCAACACGGACAAAGGGAGGAGGCGCTTGTACAATATGCACCGAGAGGATGTGTCGCTGATGTCAACGATTGGCGATCAACTACGGAGAGAAACGTGGGCCATTTTGCTCATCAACTAAATAAAGAGGAAATTGCATTTAAACACACAAAATAATATATATCATATATATATATATATAGCATAATAATTTTTGGTTGTGTCCATAAGCTATACATTTTCCCATTTATTTTATTTTATTATTATTACGTTGCTCTCAAAGACAACATTTACACCCTTTCAAAAATAGATTACATATCCAATTTAGTCTAGCTAAATATTGGACAAAGTGTCACGCTATTGATGATCTACAGATCTACAGAAGAAGTAAGTAATGTGTTCAACATAAAACTGTGCAATGTTATCGCCAAGAATCTGAGCCAAAATCACATTGGGATAACTACGCCAATCAGTGGGAACACAAGTCAACTGTCTCCCTCGATAAGCCCGTGTCTGTATGCCTTTGAGTCAGTGAGTGAGTGAGTGAGTGCCCACCGTGTAGGACTCCACCAGCACTGTGGTCTCCAGCGCCAGCTTTTGCTCCTGCTCGATGTTGTAGCCCACGTAGCAGAGGTTCTCCTTCATCATGCGCACCGTCTCAAAGTCTGCCGAGTGGTTGAAGGCGTAGCCGCGCAGCAACAGCAGCTGGACGGGAGGAGGGCGGAGAGAGGGCAAGGGAGAACGTGAGCGGATTAAGGAGAAATGGGAAAGACAATGGAACAGAATAAGAAGGAAAGAAAGAAAGAAAGAAAGCGGGAAAGAAAGAAAGAGCGAAAGAAAGAGCGAAAGAAAGAGCGAAAGACAGAAAGAAAGAGCAAAAGAAAGAAAGAGCAAAAGAAAGAAAGAAAGAAAGAAAGAAAGAAAGAAAGAAAGAAAGAAAGAAAGAAAGAAAAGATGGCCACGTCAAAAGACAAATGAGCTGACCGTCCTATATACAGTAGATGAACAATAGACAGACCATCCTTGAGTCTTTGACTACACGTTTCAGGCGGCAGGCGGCGGGCGGGGTAGTGTTACCTTGATGAGGTAGCGGGTGATGTCCCTGCCTGCGATGTCCAGACGCCGTGTCAAGTGGGGCAGGCTGAAGCCCTCGTACACGGGACAGATGTGCGTGACGCCATCCCCAGAGTCCACCACCACGCCGGTGAGCAGGCCTGAAAAGTGCACACGCACACAATAACAAACCCCGGTGAATCTCGTGGCAGTTGATTTTTGGTTCAAGTTAGCCGCTACGCTAATCTAGGAACATAAACATTTATTGCAGTCAGGAGTACAATAAGGTTGTGAGAGCGGCCTGCTCCTCCTTTGACTAACATTGGGGTGCGTGGACCAATCATTTCGAAACTTCACAATGCTAGACTAACGTCTGTTGACCATTGTTTGTACAGAGCCAGAAAGTAAAGAGAAAACACAGATAAGGTTTACAATGGTAATCCTGAACTCTTTTTGTTAATCGTTGACAATAATTCAAACATAATGCTTGAAACACGAACATGGAAACAGTAACTTGCCAAATGAGCTAAGATATGACAATTAATTTTAAGAGGCAAATAAAGCAAAGTTCACAGATAAATAATTGACATTCTGTTCCAAACACTAAAAATCTAAAAACATGAATAGTAGATGAATGGATGCCATTCGACTGGTTATTCCATGGGCCGTACCATTATGAGACAGTTGAGGGGAGTTTGTGTGTTGTCTTACCCTGAGCGTACAGAGTCAGCACTGCCTGGATAGCAATGTAAACCCCTGTAAACTGGTAGGTCTCAAACATCACCTAGGAAACCGAGGGAGAGAAGAGCGGAGCAGGAAATGTAAGCGAAGACACGGGGAATAAGTCAGAAAACAGACTACCTGCTGCATATTTAGTTGCAAATTATTCTAATTTACAATAAGCCACATAGCTTGGCCCCACATCTATGCCCTACTAATTGATGACACATGCAATATCTGACCAAGTGCTTAAGAGTATGAGGCCGCCACACCCCCCCGATACACGCACGCACGCACGCACGCACGCACGCACGCACACACACACCTCGATGATCTTCTCTCGATTCTTGGTGGGGTTCATGGGCGGCTCGGTAAGCAGGATCTTGCAGTTGCGCGAGTCGATGTTGAGCTTCTCGGGGCCAAAGGTGTAGTCCCACAGGTGCTTCATGTCGTCCCAGTTACGCACAATGCCGTTCTCCATGGGGTAGTTGACCTCCAGCATAGAGCGCAGCTCGCTGGCCTCGTCACCCACCATCAGGTCCTGCACAGGAAGCGGTGACAGGGTGAGAGACCAATTCTCAGGGAGGGGCGAGAGTGAGGCATAGACAAAGTGTTGAGAGAAGGCAAAAGATGGCAAACGGAGCAGTCCTGCAGGTTCTTCGTTTGGCAGCAAAACTCAGCAGTAAATCTCATGTTTTGTAGATGTTTGTACAGTTCCTACAGATACTGTCTGTAACACTGACTGGCCAACTGGACTCCAGGCGCACAACACCAAGTGGAACCCATAAAAATGCATTCACGTCAAAAACAGCAAATGCTCTCTAGGAAGCCAGACATGACAGTAAACCACACTTTAGCTACGTAGCATGCACTAGACATGAATTGTCTTCATGCTGTCTTCTCAAACCTTTGGGATTCTATACTTTCAGCTTTCTGCACTAAAGAAAAAGATCAGCTAGACGCATGCAGTAGCAGCAATGCAAACCAAACGCTGTGTTAGCCACAGTCAAGCATCTGAACTTCCTCCACTGGCTCAGAAACATTTCTACAAATGGCAGGGCGGCCATTTTATGAGTTTACCTTACGAACGCTAACAGACCGGTGCTTTGTCAGGGCTGCAGTGTGCTTTTAAACAAGGCCAGCTGTGGCCGTGAAGGAGGTAGACTAGCCTCTGTCTGACGAGCATCCTGGATAGATTCTGTTACTGCTTAGCGAGGCATATCCATGCAAGGATTAGGCTAGGCAATAAGCACACTTTTTTCTTTTTGGTTTCTCACAATTCATACCAGCATAAAACCGAAATGTGCTAAAGATTTAACAATATGGGTGGCAACTTAAATTTGAAAAACATGGTAAGTTGACAGCAAAATAAACAAGAAACCCACCTCACCCCTGGAGTAGAATGGTATAAGTATGGTTAGTCTCCTAACAAATTCAAACCAAACATCACTTCCTTCCTTGCAGGCATCATGAGCAAGGAGGCACACTGCAACCTCCACTTACCATCTTTTGGGCACTCTACTTCACCATGATGGGATTGAAGGTAGAAATGAAGTACATAAATTAAAAGCATTTAAGCTATAAAGTGTAAAGAGAGGAAATATGTAGAAGAAAGATTCACTGAAAAAGTTATATTATGAAAAAACACCACAACGTGGTGTCCTCTGCCCTTCTGTTGAACCCATTGTCGACAAAGATTTGAATTACAATACACCTTACAATACTCATCTTGCAAAACAGACACAAATCAACACAGGAACTAACAGGTTGGAAAACGAGTTTCAGAGCCTGGCTGCAGGGTTGATGAGATTACGATATGGCCCAAACACACCAGATATGCTCATGTAGAACACTATCACAGGGGACTTATCCTTACCTTGATCTCAATGTTTCCCACTTTGGCCGTAGAGCGAATGATCGGCCTACCCACCAGCGCAGGGAAGATGTGTTCAGGGAAATTGGAGCCTGCATAGCCACATTTCACAAACTGGGAACAACAGACAGAGGTGGGTGGTGGGGGGGGGGTAGAGATATTTCTTAGTGATGTCAGTTCTGTAAAATAACCATACCTTTGACATTGTCAAACATCACAGATTTAGTTTTATTCCCTTTTGCTGTGTAAATCCATTTGGTGGAGTTTAAGTAAAGTGGGGAGACAGCAGGGATGTCAAACATGAAAGGGAAAAATAGTTTGTGGTGTTGGTGTTTTAGTACACGAGAGGATGTTTTGGTGCATGAGAGGTTGGTCTCACTTCCTTCTGACTCATTGCTTCAGTGAGCTCTTTTTAGCCTTGTTCATACACGAGTCAAAATCCCCATTTTAACTGCTGAGCTACCTTTTGGACAAGGTTTTTTCTGCAGAAACACTGCATATCTGAAAACAATAATGTTGACTCTGGATATTGTACTCTTAGTGCCCTGTAACAATGCCATACAATGTGTTAAAAACAATACAATGGAGAACAGTTAGAGAAAAAGAAAATTAAGAACTTTTGGTTATGCTCTGTGGTTTTCAGAGAAAAAAAAAACAGACATAACAGCCTATAACAAGCAAAAGCTAAGCGATGGATTGTAGACACATATGTATGGTCCTGATAAATCCTGGGGTATCAAGGTACAGAAAGCACAGCTTTATGCAACCAACTGTCAAAGCCTTGCATGTGTAAAGATCAAGTCAAAAGGCCACTCGATTGGTAACAGATAGGTGACCACTTGGTAACAGGACTATTCAGAGTTGCAGAGCTGTTGGCCCTTGACCATTCAGGATCAATGAGTGTCCACAAACAAATTACTTAATCACCAAACATGCATTTACAAATTTGATAAAGCAAGATTAACAAGCCAGTTATCTACGTATCAAAAGATAAGTTGGCTTTCTGATCCAGCATCTTGTATTGCATGCCATACTTGGATACATAGCAACTATACTGATGTACATTCGAAATCTGCAACTATGCCGATATACATTCAAAATCCCATGAATGCCTTAGCGACTCAGTAAGTTGACTTTTTGGAGGCCCACAGTTTAGCACTGAATCAATTTCACTAATCTTTGTGTCCACGCTTTAGTGAGTTGTTAGGCATCGATTTCAAATACTAGCACGTCCCAGGTACCCAACTAAGCAATATCATTTAACACTATTTACTAGGCCACCATGGCTCAATTTATGTTCAGCAAAAAAAAACATGGCCCACACGTCATGAGTAGGCCCTTGTTTGTGAGCCGGTTAGCTTAACGTGACGTTAGCAGCCTTACTGGCAGTCAGTCCACCTACATTAACTTAAAGTAGGCTACTGCACCGTTGTTCAAATTACGAACCGTGTAGAAAAAAAGATTCAAGAAGGCTATTGACCAGAAACGGAAGGCTGTGTCTTATCCTATTTGAAGTTGGCTATGACAAGCCCTATTCGGAATGACGGAATACCCATTCGTTCTTATGTGGGAACCATCATGTCTGCAATGAATGTGCAAGAGCCCTGCTAACACTAACAGACAGTTAGCGTTACTTTTGCTAATGTTAGCCAACACATTAAGCCTGGCTAACTGGCGAACATAGCTATTACGCCATTCGCTTTTATATAACGTTAAACAGCGTTGTCTTTTTCTAAAGGTAATTTTAGATAGAATTGACTGTACTTAACGATACGCATACGCAACAGCTCTCGCAAATAAATATACGTTAGCTAACGCTTAGCCCGTTCTAACATTATAGCTAGCTGGCTAGCTAGACGAAGGAAGCTAACGCTAGCTGAGAAATAGTCTTCCGGTTTCAGCTATTTCTGTAATTTTCCCTTGAAAAAATCGGCATTTAATTTGTTAAACCATAAATGATAAACGGGCTTAATTTCTCACCCCCGTTCCATTATCACAGACCACCACTTTCCTTCCCTGGCTGTCCATTTTGCCAAACCCTGTTACCAGAGATCCTCACTCAACTTTCTCGGAGAAGCCGGAAGAGACAGCACCCCGGCGGTGGTACTAGTAGGAGTGGTCTTTCTGGGCGTTTCTTGTTCCTCTTCTTTCTCTTCCTTTTTTACATTTAAAGAGAATACTCAAAACTCCCTTTGTTGGTATTTACAAGTCACACAGAACATGTAAAATAACTGTCAGAAGAAGAAGTAATAAAAGGTTTGCATTTAACTTAATTTTAATGTAAAGGGCATACTCACACAAGTCAAGGATTTCAATATGTAAAGTAATATAATATATGAACCAAAAAATGTAAACCAAAAACACTTTTTTCAAACATGAAATAATTCTCAAGCTTTGTGCGAATATTAAACGCTACCTACAGCTAATGCTTGAACGTCCCTTGTGACCATTGGCATCTCACAGCTTCATTGAGTACAAAGAAATTAGGCCTGCTTGAAGAATTGGCAGTAGTCTTGGCAGTACTCAATTATCTCGTATTACAAGTAAAAGTACATGATAGTATATCTACCATTTAGAGTAGCCTAATGAAGTTGTTGTAGTATGAAAAATACCATAGCACTTAGTTACAGATACATTGAAAATAAAACAGTCTGATCAATCACTTAAATTCCCATTCCCATGTATTTTTTTTCAAAATGTTTTTTACCTTTGGCAAAAGAATGTTTGCAAAATCCCACAGTCTTTTATCAGTAACTACTTGTTCTTTTGTCAAATTTAGTTTAGTGTCTTTGATCTGCATTACTTTGCATACATCTGTTGGAACAGTGATGGTCTCCCCGTAGTTCTTAACCACTTCAAACATGGCAGTCTGAACAACTAGCCTAGGGTTAACCACCATTTTGTGGGAGTGGAAGCTATCTTTTTCTTGAGGCTTTCTTTCTACTTGCTGCAGAATGTCTACTCCGGGCACCCATTCAAGTCCACTGAATCTGCTGCTGTACGTCGTAACTGGAAAAACATGAGTTTCCACCTGGAACACTGAGGCGTCAGGATGTTTACCCTGAAGCTCCTCCATAAGCTTATGGAGGGACTGGTGTCTGTATGGGATGAGCAGTTCCTCCACATCAACCAGCGCAACATACTGGGAGCTGTACATGTTTCTGTAGATGCACTCGTTCATGACACTTAACTGGCCATTAAGGTGGATGTCTCCTTTTAGTTGTTCTGGCCTCCAGCCTGTTGCTGGGTTAAGAAACTGATTTATTGGCCAAGGTATGATTTCCAGTGTGCCCTCTTCAACATAGTGTCGGAGAACCTTCTTAAAGTCATTGCTACAGCTGGTAAGATAGAGAACTATCTTCTGCACCCCCAATAGCTTGTAAAGTTCAACGGTCTGTACAAACTGATGGACGTTGTTGTAATCTCCAAACACACTGGACATGCACACCGTGAGGAACACAGGGAAATTCTCTTCTCGCCTCTGCTTGTTCTGCAGGGTCAGAAATGGTCCACTCACAATATATTGGCTGTTTTTGCGGATGGCAAGAGTCACATGTGTGGCGTGGCACCCTGGCTGCTCGCTGCACAGCGCGTCTGCGGCCACGTATGGATAATGATATGTGACGCTGTGCATGTGAAGCGCTGCTTCTTGCACCCTGTGTCCGTCACCCGAGCAGCAGGAGACACAGTACAGAACCGTCGGATCGTCTCGGTTGGCAATAACAAGGATGCGACTGGCCCCTCCTTCCCTAAAGTCCTTGTAGGCGGAAATCATTAGATGCTTAGAGCCTACAATAGGTGTGATGGTGTCGTTGGCTATGTGGTTTGGGCACATGTCAGAGGAGAGGCCAGAGTAGTTGCACCTGTGTATCCAGTATGTCCCTAAGATGCTAATAGATAAGAACCCAAGTGATGTCCCTATTATCCACATTGTTTCGGTATGTTATTACACTTGAAGATTCAGAAATGTGCCTACAGGGGTGTGAAATGAAACATTTATTAATCTGACATGGACATACAGTACCTATTGCTATTTGAAGGTTCTGTGATGAAAAATATCTGAACCATTGCTCAATTAATAAACCTATAATTTGAAAAGTGAAATGCAATTGTTGTTTTCTCATAATTAGTAATTTAACTAATTAAATACATAACCTTATTTTAGAATATACAAACATTGCAGTGTTCTACTCACCAGCTATTCTTATATAATGTGTGGGTCCTACTTTAGTGTGTCTATCTGTCTAAAAAGAAGTATCTTCCGTGAATATCTCCGGTTTGGCCCAAGTTGATCATCGTCTGCTCAACATTACTCAATTCTGAAAAACACAAAACAAACCAATACTTAGAGGTATGTGTAAGGTACACATTTTAATGCTTATAGCACATGTCTGAAATATGCATTTTGTGTAGAGGATCTGCTTTATGTCAGATACATAAAAAAAACTATGCTTTGATAATAATTATGTTGTATGTAGCCTATATGGTTGCATATCATTTTGCAATGCAAAATTTGCAATTCCATGTAGACAATCAACTGAATGAAAGATGCTGAACATCTGGATATCTATTTTCTGTTGTGAAGGGCCTTTCACATTTTTTTTATTTAAACCTTTTGTTAAGGAGGGAAACCCAACCATATCAGGTTAAAACTTAACATCTACAAAGGCAACCCTGAAACTGAGCGTCCTGAGATTTTAGTTGTTGGCGACTCAATTATCAGATTTGTGAAACTGCCGGGTGCTATTACATACTGTCTCTCAGGAGGCAAGACAACTGATTTTATTGAATTAATTCCAGCTCTCCTCGACATACATCCCTCTGTCCATACTGTGATAGTGCACACAGGTATAAATGATGTCTTGTCCAGGCAATCCATGAAGCTGCAATATGAACTTGAGTCTCTGGGTTCCACAGTTGAAAGCTTAGGAAGGAGATGCATCCTGTCTGCTCCCACACCCACCATGTCCAAGGGCTCTGAACATTTTAGCTGTCTTTTTAATCTTCATGTATGGATGCAAAATTGTACTACTGCCACTGGTCTTGGTTTTGTTAAGTCACTTTGATTACTTCTGGACTGAGCGGGACTTGTTTAACTATGATGGTCTGCATCTTAATAGGAAAGGAACATGTATATTGACTGCCAATTGTATTAATTGTATTGCTTTTAGCCTCGATTGATGGTTTCTCCGGCATGACCCTGCTCTGTCTCCTACCCTGGTACATGTCACCCCGGTTCCAGACCATGCAGGTCTTGCTGATGCTGGTTTTGTTTCTCCCACCAATTCATCCATTCCTGTTAGAATCACTGTTAGGCAGTTGGCAACACCCATATCTACGCACCGTCCAATTAGAAACAAGCTCATCACAGTTAAAACCACCTCTTCTATCCCTGGTGTTGAGTAAGCTAATTTCTGTCTACTGAATGTAAGATCATTGGCAAATATATCATTCCTCTGCCAGGATTTTATCACAACCAACAATATTGACTTTTTTGTGATCAGAGAGTCCTGGATAAATTCCGATGAATGTGCCCCTCTCATTGAGTCATCCCCCCAGATTATCTGTTTTTCCATCAGCCTAGAATGACGGGGTGTGGGGGCTCACAGTGATTCCCATAAATATTTTTTGCTGTTACCCAGTCTCGTTTGGTAGTTTTTTGTCATGTCTCGTCAACTTTGTTAAATGTTATGTGGTTATGAGATTGAAGTGTGTACTGATCTTCCCTCTCGTTTCAGAACCTGTTTTCTCCCCTCGTCGGGATAATTGCCTGCCCCGCCCCTTATTGGTGTCACCTGTGTCCACTTACCTCCTGTTTAAATAGTCCTTGTTTTCCATGTCCTGTGCCAGTTCGTCTTTGTACCATGTGTCAAGCGTTCCCGCGATTTATGAATACTCAAGTGCTTTTTGGTTTTGACCCTTGCCTGTGCCATCGTCTCTGTTTTTGCCTTCTCCTTATCGGATTGTCTGCCCGGTTTTCTGACTGCCTTCCTGTGTACCGAACCTCGCTTACCAATAAAACGATCTTTGATACACCAATATCCCGTTTAAGGAGTCCTGCATTTGGGTCCAGCCTTCCAGTGGTGCCACCAGGCATAACATTTTTTCACTCCCGAGAGTCTTAGTTTTAAATTGACGAAAGAGCTGCCCATTCTTTGTGTTTTAATCTACAGACCCCTTAAACTTACTTCTGGTTTCATTCAAGATTTATCTGAACTTTTTATCAATTATTATGTCACAGTATGGAAGAGTTCTTATTGATGGTGATTTTAATATCCATGTTTGCTGTCCTTCCTCCTCTTCGCTTGCTTTTAGTTTCAGTAAACATTTAGATTAATTTAATCTGACACAACATGTAAAGCTCCCAGGTCATGACAAAGGGCACACACTTGACCTTGTGCTTTCCCTTGGTTTTTGTGTTGAAAATGTGAACTTAATTGATTTCGCTGTCTCAGATCACAAAGCAGTGCTTTTCCAGACTCCTCTCCAATCTGCCGACCCCAAACCTTCACTGATAGGCGACCCCAAACCTACTTCACTGATAGGTGCTCTAACACATTTTTTAATTCTGGTGCTCCACATGGCATCTCTGTGGACGAGCTTGTCAGTAATTTTCATAGCACTTCCACAAATATCTTAGATTTTGTAGCCCCAGTGAAATATAAAAAGAACAAGCATTCCGCTGCCCTGGTTTAATGAAGACTTAAGGGTTCAAAAGAGACAATGCAGGATGGCAGAGAGGAAATGGAAAAAGGATAAACTCAGTGTCTCCCTTGCTTCTTTAAAAAATCTTATGTTCAACTACCAGTGTAAAGTCAAAGACACAAGGAACACCTACTTTTCAGAGTTGATTTCATGTCAGGGTCATAATCACAGAATTCTATTTAAAACGATAAACACCCGGTTTCCCAGACATCCAAATCATTACCTGTGAAATGTGAAGACTTTTTAAACTATTTCTGTAATAAAATAGAAGACATATTTTAAGACTGAGTGTGTACAGCCTGATTTTAACACTTGCCCAATCTCATCATTAACGCACTTCAGTGAAATCTCTCTGCCAACCCTGGAAGGCACTGTTGCACTTTCAAATCATCCTCCTGCCCCTCTGACTGTAATCCCACTTGGTTTTTAAAAACTGTATTTTAGACGGTTGGCTCCAATATTATAGCCATCACAAACTGCTCCCTCTCAACTGGTATCTTCCCCTCTTTTTTTAAACATGCCATTATGTACCCCCTTTTAAAGAAGCCCTCTCTTGATCCCTCTAATTTAAGCAATTTTAGACCCATCTCTAAACTGCCATTTTTATCAAAGATTTCAGAACTCATTTAATTTATGAAGAACATTCAAATCTTTGAAAAATTCCAATCTGGCTTCCGAGCTTTACACAGTGCTGAGACTGCTCTGGTCAAGGTCACCAATGATTTACTGCTTGCAGCTGACTCAGGCCAGAACTCAATTTTAATCTTCCTTGATCTCAGTTCAGCCTTTGAGACAGTGGACCATGATGTTTTAATCAACCGTCTGAAAAATGATGTTGGTATCAATGATGTGGTTCTGGATTGGTTTGTCTGTTATCTGTCAAACATGTCCTTCTCTGTAGCGCTTGGATATGCCTCCTCCTCCTGTGCTCCTCTCTCTTGTGGGGTCCCCCAGGGGTATATTCTGGGCCCCCTCTTATTTACTATCTATTTACTACCACTGGGACAAATCATACATACACACAGTATTGATTTCCATTGCTATGCAGATGACACCCAATTGTATGTCCTGTTAAAGCCTGGCAGCACCGACGTTTCCCATATTTTGTTATGCATTCCTAAAATCAAGGAGTGGATGTCAAAAAAATGATTGCAATGCACTTTATTCTGGAATCAGCAAGCGAAACATCCAAATATTGCAATTGATTCAAAACGCTGCTGCCAGGTTTTTAACTCGTACTAGAAGAAGAGACCACATTACATCTATCCTTGCAGCCCTTTATTGGTTACCTGTGGGTTTTAGAATTGATTTTAGGATTTTACTGCTAGTGTTCAAAGCCTTGAATGGTTTGGTGCCTGCCTATATCTACTATCTGCTTTTACCATACAAACCCGATCGCATGAGATCCTCCAGCAGGGCCCTTTTAATAGTTCCTAAATCCAAATTCTGCTGCAAGGGTGGCCGGGCTTTTGCTGTTTGAGCCCCTAAGCTTTGGAACTTCCTGCCAAATCATCTCAGGCAGGCCACATCAGTTTCCTCTTTTAAAAATCACTTCTTTAAACTCACTTTTATCGTAAAGCCGCCACCTTTTATTTTGGTTTTCAGTTTCTTTTTTGTTATTTTTATTACCTGATTTTACTGTGTGATTTCAGTGTGTCTTAATTATATTCAATTTTTTATTGTTATTTTTATTGTGAAGCACCTTGTAACCAACCCTGTTTTGGAAAGCGCTATATTTATAAAGTTAACAATTTTATACCACATATATTATGTTCTCTACATTGATAACATTTAAGAAAGAGTTAAAGGGCACAAAGTTCAATTTAAGCACCTTCTGGGCCTGCGAGACATGGCAAAGTTCTGAGCTTACTCTTAATAATGACCTCAGTTACAATCCAATAATTTCCATGGATATTGCTACTCAGTTCCTAACCAATTGCTCAGTTCCAATATGTATTGTATGTCTTTCAACATTCCTATAGATTTTAGTAATATACATATTGATTTGTTCAATGCCACCATGCCAAATTATGTATGAACCTTCTTCCACACATAAATAATGTTATTTGTTCTCATGAACCTGCCAAATGAAGGTCTTAAGACTTAAATCACTCCTGAATTATTAATAATGTTATTTGTTCTCATGAACTTGCCTAATGAAGGAGGTCTATTAACATAAGTCACTTCTGAATTATAAATAATGTTGTTCTCATGAACCTGCCTAATGAAGGAGGTCCATAAGACTTAAGTCACTTCTGAATTATTGTAGATCATTCTTTGACTGAGCCCCTCGAAGTTAAGACAAACCATTTGGCAGATCAAATCTAATGTATTTGTATAGCACATATCATACACAGGCAATTTAACGTGCTTTCCATATTAGGAATAAAAAAAGAGAAAAGAAATTGCTAAGAACGAACAATTTAGTAAAAAGCAATCGAGAAAATAAATTTTTAACCTGGATTTATCTCAAAATAAAAAATAAAATAAAAAAATCACCCAATGATTCCTAAAGCAACAAGATGCTCCCACAACAGCTCAATTAGACTGAGATCTGGGGGGGCCTTTCTCAAACTGACTCCTCCCCCACCCACACCCACTCCGTTTTGGAGTGCAATTACGCATGCGAAGCACGCTTCAGGGATGAAGTTCATCTCTCCGGCAGAAACAGTAACTGTCTAAACTTTTCGTCACCATGGCTTCATATCTGCCAGTGTTAGATGCAGCAACCGTTCCGTTTAATAGTAATTGCGTAGTTTGGAGCTGTGGGTCATTGTCGTGTTGTAGGAGGAAATTGGCTAATCAAGTGCCGTCCACAGGGTATAGCGTTGCGTGTCAAAATTGAGTGGTACCCTTCCTTATTCAAGATCCCTTTTACCCTGTACAAATCTCTCACTTTACCTGCACCAAAGCACCCCAAAACCATCACATTTCCTTCACCATTCTTGACAGAAGGCGTGAAGCACTCCTCAGGCATCTTTTAGTATTTTCTGCATCTCACAAATGTTATACCATGCGATAATCTGTCCATAACACTTTTTTTCCAATCTTCCTCTGTCCAATGTTTGTTACTTTGGCCATCTTAACCTTTTCATTTAGCTGGCTAGTTCCAGTAAGTCTCTTTAGAGACTTTTTTTCTTTGCCACTCCGCCTAGAAGACCAGCATCCAGGAGTCACCTCCTCACTGTTGACGTTGAGACTGGTGTTATGTGTGAACGATTTTATGAAGCTGCCAGCTGTAGCAGTAGTACCTGTGAGGCGTCTCTCTTTCTCTTTTTTCAAACTAGAGACTGATGTACTTGTCCTCTTTCTCAGTTGTGCAGCGGGGTATCTTCCTTTTCTGGTTAGAGCCAGGGAAGGGAGTAGTAAACAGTGTTGAATGAGATCCCCAGTTTCTTGGCAATTTCCCGCATGGAATATCCTTCACTTCTCAGAAAAAAAGAATAAACTAAGAAGAAATTAGTTTTTTCCCTGGCCATTTTGAGACAATAATTGAACCCACAAATGCTGATGCTCCAGATACTCAAGTAGCTTAAGGAAGGCCGATTTGATTACTTCTTTAATCAGCACAACAGTTATCAGCTGTGCTAATGTAGCCCGTGGAAATAGGTACCGCACAGGACACAATCACTTTTTCTGAGGTCCTTTTATTTTGATGGTTGTTGCTTGAACATGTGCAACGGTCTTCTCTAATCAGCTACTGTACGTTGGTATACAATACAACGTGCATCTGATCCAACAATACGTGCATGAGATAAAACAATACGGCAGTGGACTTTCCTTTGCTGTTAACAAGTTACATAAAACACACATCAATACAAACAGTTCCATTGCATTCAATTTCTAAACTGTAATTTACCCTTATGTAATTTGAATTAAATGCCTATCCAAGGCATACCCAAAGTAAATTGAGTGCTGTTCTTGAACCATTTTGAGTATATGCATGGTGTTGGTTTGTTTTGAAACTCAACACTTTGAATTTCCCCCCCCTTGCAGTCAGAAGCAATGTATATGCTACTGGCATTGAGAAATAGAAACTAGAACACACTGAAATAGAAAGATTTGTAATTCCGCCTGAATTGTTTCTTGCAAACAGAGGCCTGAAGACGACCATACTAGGCCCTATGGGCTGGAAAACACCATGGGACCACAGCATGAAGCCTTACCTAGTCCAACTTCATATGATGATAAGAATATCACACAAAATTTATTTCTCCAACAAGTTATTCTAAGGGTCCCTTTGTGCGTTTTTGATAAAAGGACACTTGGACACTTTGGAGACTCCAAATGGCCTTTTTTTTACAAAACTCACATACTTAGCTACAACTTAAGAATTGTTTTACTTTTCTCAATCCTGGTCTTGGGGACACCTTGTCCTGCATGTTTTAGATGTTTTCCTGCTCTCAATTAGGCATGTTCATTTGTACATATAAAATATCTAATATATATAAAAGAGTCAAAACAAGTGCTATGGTGCAAAACTAGTTTATATAAAAACAAAGCAACCAGCAAACTATTTACATGTCCAAACTATTTACATAAAATATCACAGCAAACTATTTACTTATTGAAAAATGTAGAGTAGTCTTTTTACATATTATTGGCAACATGCCAGTCATTGTAGCAGTCTCTATTTGGCACAAAACACAAAGCCACATTACATGAGGCACACTGAGGTGTGGCCGTTTGTTGACTGAGAGAGAAGCCTCCGGTTCCCAATCTTCATCAGAATCTGATGTTTGCCTATAATGCATAAACAAATAAATAAATGTTAATCCTTCACAAAAGTAGACAAAACTTTACCATCTCTTTATCAGTAAGTCACAAACAAGAACCACACTGAAACAAAGAGAAGGTCTCACCCACCCATCTCTCTCCTGACATGCAAAACACCATAGCAGTGTAACAGCACACACAAACCTCCCATCCCCCCAAAAATGCTAAACACACACACTGAAACAAAGGGAAGGTCACACCCACTGATATACCTCCTAAGAGATGCAAAATAGGTACACAGTGAAACAAAGGACCCCGGGGAAACAAAGAGAAATAGACTTGTGCTTGCTTGTGTGCGCCTTTCTACAAAATGTGCATTCATAATTCAAACTAAAGCGTATTTCTGTCCAAATATGCAGTAATATATCATAACACATAATGTATATCAATAATAAAATACTAACTAACTTGTCGAGAATAATGTCATCTCCGTCAAAATAGGTAGACAGTAAATCAAAGGACCCCGCCAAACACGCACATCTCTTCCCCCCACGTGAAATACAGAGAGATAGACTTGTGCTTGCTTTTGTGCGCCTTTCTACAAAATGCGTATTCATAATTCAAACTAAAGCGTATTTCTGTCCAAATATGCAGTAATATATCATAACACATAATGTATACCAATAATAATATACTAACTAACTTGTCAAGAATAATGTAATCTCCGTCAAAATAGGTAGACAGTGAATTGAAGGACCCCGCCGCACAGAGATAGACTTGTGCTTGCTTGTGTGCGCCTTTCTACAAAATGTGCATTCATAATTCGAACTAAAGCTTATTTCTGTCCAAATATGCAGTAATATATCATAACACATAATGTATACCAATAATAAAATACTAACTTGTCGAGAGTTACGTCCTCTCCGTCAATAAACATTTTTGAGCCTCCGACTCCATCTCTGAAATGTCGCTTTCTTCATCAGTGACTTCATCGGCCGAATTGTCACTATCACGCCTCAATATCTCGTCGATAGCTTGAAGTGCCGTGTAATTTCTTTTTATATTCCGTTTCGCCATGATTTTCTTTGCAAACTATCCAAAAATAATCAATTCACAGAGTCTCAAAGACGAGTCAAAAGAGCGCTCCTTACTGTACTACTATCGCGTAATAGCGCGCCTGAGAAATGACCTGAAGAGCGATCTGCGTGTTGCGCGCGACTATTGTGGGGTCGAGAACAAAGACCCTCCCTGAATGTTTGGTATCGTTGTTCTGTCCTCCTCAACCCTGAGGCTTGATTAGACAGGCAGCTAATCACCTTCCCATCAACAAGGCGTAGTTGTATCAAAAAATACGATTTATTATCAAGAAAGGGTAAAACTGAAAAGACAAAACAGAAAAAACACATTACTCATGTGAAACCACGATAAACCGTTATTGCACAAGCTAACGGATTCAGCCAACTGAGCGGAGATTTGAGTATTGAGATACGGTCCATTCAAACATTCACAGTCATACCTACATAGACCAATTACATTCTCAAACATGACATAGCGAAGGTAAAAGATGACTACATAGTAAAAGGCTAACATAAAAAAGTCATTGCTAGAAATGAATTGCTAAAGACTAACAAGGCACGTAAGTTAACCATTGCTAAAAATCAACATAGCATGCAAGCTAATCATTGCATCCGAACAAGAAACAGTCACAAACATTCCTAATAAACAAAACAGCATTCACATACGTCTAAAGTGTCATGAAAAATCATACGTAACAAAGTATTGTACATACCGAAGATGCTGCGAAACAGAGTGAATAAACTTAAACTTGAGAAAACAGGAGACGTTAGAGAACCATTCTTAGGGTGACGTTCTGTATGTCAACTGCCTAACTAACTTCTATATTACCTCGGGGTAGAGGGCGTAACTAATACTACCACTAGGGGGCGACAAAAACACAGAACATAACACTCCCCATCTGGTATTGCTAAAAAACCACCATATTACAATCCCATAGAGTTTACAATACAAAGTTCACATACAACTTGTATAATTTCCTTTTTTAAGTCTCTACTTATCTAAAGAGTCCTCTATTGGAACTAGGAGTACTAGTTCTGAAATGGGCCTCAGAAAGAGTTTAGGCCCATCCTCCCCTGACACTCTGACCTCTGCTGATCGAACCTTCCCATCTTTGCTTGGACACACCCTGGTGACCAGTCCTAAAGGCCAGCAGTTTCTTTTGACTTGAGAGTCTCTAAGGAGGACCACGCTGCCAGATTCCAGGTTTGGCTTGTTGCTTTGCCATTTGCTGCGTGTCTGGAGGGTGGACAGGTACTGCTTCCTCCATCTGTCCCAGAACATGTTGGCGAGGCTTTGTACCTGACGCCACTGACGCTTACATAGGTCTTTCACATCGAATTCACCTGCTGGTGCTGATTGAGGTCCAACCTTCTGTGTGAGGAGAGCTGAAGGAGTAAGTATTGTAGGGTCTGTAGGGTCTGTCGACACGGGGGTCAGAGGTCGCCCATTTATGATGGCAACAACCTCGGCCATGAGGGTGGTAAGGGTCTCGTGGGTCAGTCTTGATGTTGTCTGTAAGAACATTGAGTCCAGGATCCTCCTTGCCAGGCCTATCATTCTTTCCCAACATCCGCCCATATGTGAGGAATGAGGAGGGTTGAACGTCCATTTACAGCCTTTCTCTGCCAGGAATTTGTTGACCTGCTCGTTGATGATGTTGGATGGGATCAGGAGCTCTTTGCAAGCGCCAATGAAATTGGTGCCTCTGTCGGAACGGATGTGTTTGACAGGACCTCTGATGGATGTGAATCTCCTGAAGGCATTGATGAAGCTTGAAGTGTCAAGAGCCTCAATCACTTCAATATGAACAGCTCTTGTGCTCATGCAGGTAAACATGACGGCCCATCGTTTGCTATCTGCACTCCCACCTCGTGTGCGGCGCGTTAAGATGGACCAGGGTCCGAACACATCAAGACCCACTTCAGAGAACGGCGGCTGTACAGTGAGGCGATCTGTAGGTAAGTCGGCCATTTTCTGGGTTTGGAAATCACCGCGCAGCCTGCGGCAGATGACGCACCTGTAGATGATACTGCTCACTTTCTTTTTTCCTCCCATTATCCACAGGCCAGCTGTCCGTATCGCTCCTTCTGTGAAAAGGCGGCCTTGGTGACGTATCTGCTCATGGTAATGACGTATGAGAAGTGATGCAACGTAGTTGTGGCCTGGAATGATGAAGGGATTCTTTTCGTCCACAGGTAGGTTTGCTGCGGAGATTCGACCTCCCACTCTCAGCAGGCCGATGTCGTCGATGAAAGGATCAAGTTTCCTCAAGGAGCTGTCTTTTGGGACCCCCTTTCCACTGGTCATGCTCTCGATCTCTCTACCATAGGCCTCTTGCTGGACAGCACGTATTATGACCCGCTTGGCTTGTAACAGTCCATCGACTGTTTGTGTGTTGTTGCACAGATACCATCCTTTGCATTCTCCCGTGTCTGTAGGCTTTGGGGTCTTGAAAAGTTTTGTCGCATGGATTAGTCGGGCCAAAGCACGAGTCAGAGACTTCCAAGAGGAGAACCGTTCAAACCTCTGGGTTCCAAGGTGGCTTACAGAAGTGGTGGTCTTCAGTGATGACACTTGAGGACGAACCTCATCATCCAGAGCCGGGTCGACTAACTCATAGCTGTGGGTGTGAGGCGCCTCTGGTTTCTGCTCTGGACTTGACAGGAACTTAGGCCCTGTGAGCCATACGCTTCCACTCAGGTGAGAAGCAGGTACTGCCCTCGTAGCTTGATCAGCAGGGTTGAGGTCAGTCCGGATGTAGTTCCACTGATTAGGTTGGGTTGATCTGCGGATGCGCTGGACCCTGTTGTTGATATAGACATAGAACCTCCTTGTCTCATTATAGATGTAACCGAGCACCACTTTACTGTCTGTGTAGAAAAGTGTGTTGTCGAGCTTGAGGTCGAGTTCTGAGTGAATGAGTTCAGCGAGCTCAACTGCAAGTACAGCTGCACAGAGTTCCAGTCTTGGTATTGTAGGTTCAGGTCGTGGTGCTAGTTTTGCTTTACCCATTACAAACCCAGTATGGCGACTGCCATTGCTGTCTGTGACCTGCAGATATGCGACCGCTGCTATGGCCATCGTTGAGGCATCGGAGAAAACGTACAGCACTCTTTGCAGACCATCAGAAGAGGGTGTGGGAGTGTACATTCTGGGGATCTGGACTGCATTGAGGTTTTTAAGAGAGTCTCGCCATTTAACCCACATCTCCTCTTTCTCTTGTGGCAGGGGTGCATCCCAATCTGAATTGTCTGCGGTGAGTTCACGTAGCACTGTCTTGCCTTGTATTATTACTGGGGCAGCAAAACCTAAAGGGTCGTAAAGGCTATTTACTGTCGACAGAAGGCCTCTCCGGGTGTATGGTTTTCCTTCATCTGGAACCTGGAAGGTAAAGGTGTCCATCTTCAGGTCCCAATGCAGACCCAGACTGCGTTGAATAGGCGGATTGTCAACACCTAAGTCAAGGTCTTTGAGATCAGCAGCATGATCTTCAGAGGGAAAGGCACTCATGACTTCTCTGCTATTAGAAGCAATCTTATGTAGTCTAAGGTTGGAGAGAGAGAGCACGTGCTGAGTTGCTTTGAGCAGGCTGACTGCAGCGTCGACAGTCGACAGTGACTTAAGGCCATCATCCACATAAAAGTCTCTTTCCACAAAGTGACGGACATCTGGGCCAGATTCGGAATCGCCCTCCTGGGCGGCCCGTCTGAGGCCGTATATGGCCACTGCTGGTGAGGGGCTGTTCCCGAAGACGTGCACTCTCATTCTGTATTCTATTACTTCTTTGGTGAGGTCATTGTTTTTAAACCACAAAAAACGCAAAAAAATTCCTATGCTCCGGTTTCACCAGAAAACAGTGAAACATTTGCTGGATATCCGCTGTGATGGCCACTGGTTCTTTCCTAAACCGGATGAGAACACCCAGAAGAGTGTTGTTAAGATCGGGGCCAGTCAAGAGGACATTATTTAAGGACACACCATCATGCTGTGCACTTGAATCGAAGACAACCCGTATCTGGCTTGGTTTTTTGGGATGATACACACCGAAAATAGGTAGGTACCAACGTTCTTCTCCTTCTGTAAGGTGTGGTGCAAGCTCAGCATGACCATTCTCAAAGATCTTATCCATGAATGCCAGGAAGTGGTCTTTCATCTCTGGCTTTCTTTGAAGATTGCGTTTAAGTGACAAGAGGCGGTGTAGTGCTTGCGCCCTATTGTCTGGCAGACGGCGTCTCTGAGATTTGAATGGGAGAGGCGCCACCCAGCTGTTAGAGTCGTCTTTGCAGAATCCCTGTTCCATCAGACTCAGAAAAACCTCATCTTCAATCGAGGGAGCAATCATATCGTCCTTGTGTGTTCTTTGGAAGATGCAACATCCTAGGGTGTCTCCATCACAGGGGAGGTGTTCATGGGTCTTTGAATGTAGCATGTTGCTGTATTTTTCTTTTACTGTGAAGCGATTTGGACACGGCTGGAAGAGAGTAGGCCGTCCATTCTCCAGAGTATTTGTGTAAAAGGTGTACACAGTTGTAGGTGCGTGAAGGCCTCCCAGGCAAACAGTCCCTATGATGACCCATCCTAGGTCCAGTCGTTGGGCATAAGGGGAGTCATGCGGGCCGTTTACCTGTTCTCTGACTTTGTGAACTCTTATAATATCTCTTCCCAGAAGAAGCATTATGGGAGCTTGGGTGTCTAGTTTAGGGATCTGATGGCTCACAGCTCGAAGATGTAGGTGATGTGAGGCTGCCTCTGGAGTGGGTATCTCTAATCGGTTATTAGGAATTTCGTTACATTCTATTAGTGTTGGTAAGTTCAGGCACATCTTGCCATCGATGGATTCAACTTGGTATCCGTTGGCTCTTCTCCCGGCTGTACTGGCTACCCCCGCGCAAGTGTTCAAGGAGTAAGGTGCGCTCGGGCCTTCTATTTTGAAAAGACTGAAGAAGTCTGAGCATGCAAGGGACCTATTACTTTGGTCGTCGAGGATTGCGTAAACCTTAATTGCTCTCTCTCTTTGGCCTGTGGGGAACACCTTTACCAAGCTAATCTTAGAGCACGACTTTCCTGTTTGGCCCTCACCACATACTTAGGTGCAGCTGGATGAAACCGATGCAGACAGATTGTACCGTTCCTCCCCGCCATCCTCTGTGGCAGGTTGTACGCGAGCCCACGGAGCTGGACCTGGATGTAGAGCTGAGTTGTGTCTGTCACTTTCACACTCTGACCATTTCACAATCATTTCACAGTGCTTTGCTAGGTGTGATGATGATGAGCAGCATTTGAAACAGATGCCATTTTCCTTTATAAAGGCCTTGCGCTCTTCCAATGGCTTACCTCTGAATGAACGACACTTTGTCAAAGGGTGGGGCTTTTTGTGTAGGGGACACCATTTCCCAGTATCTGACTTTTCCTGAAATCCGTTCATGAGTGAGGGGTGTTGAGAAGGGTCAGTTTTAGACACATCTGTTTTGTGTACAGAGATGGCTGTTCTTTGGTTACTATGTTTAAATGCACTTCTATCTGTTTTCATGGCTGTTGCAGCAGACCTAGTAAGGTCAAAACTTGGATCATTTCTAGTCTGGGCTTCACGGCATACAAAGTCTACAAAAAAGGAAAACGGAGGAAATGTGACCCTTTTTTGCTGTTTGTATTGAGAGCCTAGGCTTATCCATCTTTCCTGAAGATTGTGAGGAAGTTTTTGGACGATGGGGTTTACTCCTCGCGCTGTGTCTAACAGCACGAGGCCTGGCAGGTCGTTGCTGGATTTTGCCGAGAGGAGTTCTGTGAGTAAGTCACCTAGCTCTCTGAGTTTGCTATAATCTCTATTGGGTAGTCTGGGGAAGGCATCTAGTCTCCTGAACAGAGCGTCTTCGATGACCTCAGGGGATCCATAGCATTGCTCTAGCCTCTCCCAGATGAGCCTCAGTCCTTGATCAGGTTGTGTGATGTTGACTGCTCTTATACGTTTTGCGTGCTCTGAAGAGACGGACCCAAGCCACTTTACTAAAAGGTCGATTTCCTCGGCAGGAGACATGTTAAGACCCTTCACTGTGTTCTGAAATGAAGATCGCCATGCTCGAAAATCCTCTGGCTGGTCATTGAACACGATGAGGCCTGTGGAGACTAGTTCTCTCCTAGCAAAGTATCTAACAAAGTCTCCTATGCATTCATTGTTAGGGTGAGTGTGTGGGCTCAGTGTTACAGGAGAAAGATCTGATGGGCGGCCATGCTCATCAAGCCTGCTTTTAGCCCGGCTATTTTGTTGATTTGTAAGTTCAGGGGGGGCTATATTGATGTGGGAGAACATATTTCCGTCGTCAATGGCAGGTGTGCATTGCTGCACATGGTCTCCACTCATCATAAGTAGCTGGGGTTTGTTATAATCAGAGGTCGTCTCTAATACTGGCATGGAGCCATAGCTGCTGTTCGGTTTTGGGAGCTTTGAGACATACTCGCAGGTACGTTGCAAAGGGTCTTGTGAGCTAACTGGAATGTTTGGTTTGTTGTGTTCATCATCTAATTGTTCCACAGCCGCTTCCAATGCATTTGCTTCAGCTTCTGCAGCGGCAGCTTCTTTTTGTACTGACAGTATGCCTAAGGATGCTTCAATTCGTGCTTTTTCTAATTTCATTTCCATCTCTTTTGCAGCAAATCTGACTTGGACTTTAGCCGATTCTGCTCTTGCCCGAGCTATGGCTGCAGCCGACCTGGTGGATGACACACCTGATCGCTTTGAAGATCCTGATATATGAGATGTAGATCTGTATGTTGCTGGTGACTTTTTATCGTCCATGATGCATGGAAAGATCTCACCTGCGTTGCACTGCTGACTGTATCTGTCGTGAGCGTAGAGCGTGTAGACGTAGTAGCAGTCTGAGGATGCAACCCCGTGGTGTCTTCACTCGTTTAGCCTTCGTTTTACTGTTCTGTCCTCCTCAAGATGACTACATAGTAAAAGGCTAACATAAAAAAGTCATTGCTAGAAATGAATTGCTAAAGACTAACAAGGCACGTAAGTTAACCATTGCTAAAAATCAACATAGCATGCAAGCTAATCATTGCATCCGAACAAGAAACAGTCACAAACATTCCTAATAAACAAAACAGCATTCAAATACGTCTAAAGTGTCATGAAAAATCATACGTAACAAAGTATTGTACATACCGAAGATGCTGCGAAACAGAGTGAATAAACTTAAACTTGAGAAAACAGGAGACGTTAGAGAACCATTCTTAGGGTGACGTTCTGTATGTCAACTGCCTAACTAACTTCTATATTACCTCGGGGTAGAGGGCGTAACTAATACTACCACTAGGGGGCGACAAAAACACAGAACATAACAATCGTTTTTTTCAGAATTTCATTGGCTACAAATTACGCCAATCATCCATTTGATTATTTGCGAGTGGCTGCAGCCTCTCCATGAAATTTGTAGGCAGTCCCTTCTCCACATAGAGAGATGTGACTGGATGTTACAGGGTCATAAAAATTACTGGATGATCGTATTGGGTAAAAAACGATGTCAATCGAAAGGTTAAAGGTTCGACCACCATTTTATAACAAGAGATCGAGATGTTCAAATGTTAGCTGGGGTTTTGACGTCGAAATCCATGGAAAATTAGTAGCACATGCTGGCTACTGCTAAACGGTACTAGAGTAGCCCGTGGCTATGTTGGAGAGTAAAAATGTGTTTTGGACCAAATCTTTTACTGAATTGGACTGCCTGGACCCTTGTCGACGTGAGAAAATCTTTTTTGTGGAATATTATTGATCGGTGGATTACTTATGATGCTTCAAACGTGAGTTGACTACATATTTTGTAAGTTTGTTTGCTGGGTGGTGGTCTGACATAGGCCTTGATTGTAGCGTCTGTGGTGCTCGTATCGTGAAACGGTTTTTAGCAACCGAATCACAGGAATCTCATCTTTCAAACAGTATCTGGCATGAGTACATACGTTAACATATGAGTTTTGTATTTAGTCAGACACCCCCCCCCCCCACCGGCCCGTGGGCGGGCCGGCAGATTTTAAAGAGGTTTTTAATATATGTTAACCTGATAGGCAAAATATTCTCATGTTGATATGTTGAGTAATTTAGTCCACTAGGGGCTGCTGTTACAAACAGGTTATGAAGAGCACTTCTATGTTGTTGATTGTTCTTTTTGTTGAATTTAGTTGATTTATAGAAGGAGAATAATCTGTAATAAGCCATGGTAAATATAAAAGTTGAAAATGTTATATGGTTATGATCTCGATGTACAAGAGCTATTGGATTTATATAATGAAATATGTAATGTTAATGTGTAGTAGAAACAGATTATATCGATGTGGAATGACCACATGTGAATATTGCTTTAGGGTTAGAGGGTAAATTACAGTTTAGAAATTGAATGCAATGGAACTGTTTGTATTGATGTGTATTTTATGTAACTTGTTAACAGCAAAGGAAAGTCCGTTCCCATTCTCATGTATGACATCTTATTTAAAAAAAAAAAATGTATCCCAATTTACCACTTGGCTACACTAACATAATTGCAAAAGGGTTTTCTAATGATCAATTAGCCTTTTAAAATGATAAACTTGGATTAGCTAACACAACGTGCCATTGGAACACAGGAGTGATGGTTGCTGATAATGGGCCTCTGTACGCCTATGTAGATATTCCATAAAAAAATCTGCCGTTTCCAGCTACAATAGTCATTTACAACATTAACAATGTCTACACTGTATTTCTGATCAACTGACAATATATTTTAATTTAATATACCAGAAGCTGTGCTTATATATGTAGTATATACACTATACTATTCCATTCCATTTTCCACCGCCTATCCGGGGCCGGGTCGCGGTGGCAGCAGGCTAAGCAGGGTTGTCCAGACGTCCTTCTCCCCAGCAACGTTTTCCAGCTCCTCCTGGGGGATCCCGAGGCGTTCCCAGGCCAGATGAGATATATAATCTCTCCAGCATGTTCTGCGTCTACCCCGGGGTCTCCCACCAGTACGGTGTGCTCGGAAAACCTCCAAAAGAAGGCGCCCAGGAGGCATCCTAATCAGATGCCCGAACCACCTCATCTGGCTCCTTTCGACGCGATGGAGCAGCGGCTCTACTCCGAGCTTCCTCCGCATTACTGCTGACGCTGCACCAATCCGCCTGTCAATCTCACGCTCCATTTTACCCTCACTCGTGAACAAGACCCCGAGATACTTGAATTCCCTTGCTTGGGGCAGCAACTCACTCCCAACCCAGAGAGAGCATTCCACCGTTTCCCAACAGAGAACCATGGCCTCAGACTTGGAGGTGCTGACTCTCATCTCAACTGCTTCACACTTGACTGCAAACCTCTCCAGTGCGTGCTGAAAGTCATGGTCTGAATAAGCCAACAGAACCACATCATCTGCAAAAAGCAGAGAAGCAATTCTGAGGTCCCCAAACCGGACACACTCCTCCCCCCGGCTACGCCTTGAGATTGTTTCCATGAAAATCACAAACAGAACCGGTGACAAGGGGCAGCCCTGGCGGAGTCCAACACCCACTGAAAACATGTCTGACTCCGGTTCTATAAGGACCGGATGGCTGATAGCAATGGCCTCGGTCCCATACTCCCACGGTACACCCACAGGACTCCTCGGGGGACACAGTCGTAGGCTTTCTCCAAGTCCACAAAGCACATTTAGACTGGATGGGCAAACTCCCATGACCTTCCCAACAGCCCCGCAAGGGTAAAGATTTGGTCCACTGTTCCACAACCAGGACGGAATCTGCATTGCTCCTCCTGTGTCAAGGGTTTGACAATCGGTTGGAGCCTCCTTTCCAGCACCCTGGCATGAGCTTTCCCAGAAAAGTGTGATACCCCAATAACTGGATCACACCCTCCTGTCCCCGTTTATAAAAATGGGAACCACCACCCTGGTCTGCCATTCCATAGGTACTGTCCCTGACCACGTGACACTGAAAAGGCGTGTCAACTAAGATAGCCCAACAATGTCCATAGCCTTCAGCATCTCGGGGCGAATCTCATCCACACCCGGCGTCTTGTCACTAAGGAGCTTCTCAACTAACTCAGTGACCTCTGCCAGGGATGTGTATGAGGTTTCCCCGAGTCTTTGAACTCTGCCCCTTCCAAAGATGTTGGTGGGGTTAAGGAGTTCCTCAAAGTGCTCCTTCCACCGCCCAATGATATCCCCAGTTTGGGTCAGTAGTTCCCCTCCCCTGCTCAATGGAGCCTGGGCCAAGCCCCGCTTACCCTTCCTGAGCCGTCTATCGGTTTGCCGGAATGTACTTGAGCCCGCAAGTTCTTCTCAATAGCCTCCCGAACTCCTCCCACACCCGGGTTTTGGCTTTTGTGACCACCAAAGCCGCAGCCCTTCGGGCCGCCTGGAACCCGTCTGCTGTTTCAGAAGACCCCCGGGCAAACCAAGCCCGAAAGGCCTCCTTCTTCAGCCTGACAGCCTCCTTCACCGCTGTTGTCCTGGTTGCCGCCACGACAGGCACCGATGACCTTCTGACCACAACTCCTAGCAGCCGCTTCCACAATGGAGATTTTGAATATGGCCCACTCTGATTCCATATTCCCAACCTCCCCAGGGATACCCGATAAGTTCTTCCGGAGGTGGGAGTTAAAGACCTCATGGACATGGGCCTCAGCCAGACGTTCCTAATTCACCCTCACTACACGTTTGGCTTGCAGCCTCCCCCACCATCTGATCCAACTGACCACCAGGTGGTGATCAGTTGACAGCTCAGCTCCTCTCTTCACCCGAGTATCCAAGACATACGGCCGTGGATCTGACGGCACGACCACAAAGTCGATCATCGATCTGCGGCCTTGGGTGTTCTGGTACCAAGTACACTTATGAACCTCCCTATGCTCAAACATGGTCTTTGTTATGGGTAATCTATGACCAGCACAGAAGTCCAGCAACAAAGCACCACTCAGGTTCAGATCGGGCAGGCCATTCCTCACAATCACCCCCACACTATAATAATATATACTGTGTATATATATGTATTAATATACATACATATATATATATATATATATATGGGTGGTTGACATGACATGCGTTTTTTCTTGTCCGGGGTGTCATTTATAGATAAAAAATATTACATTTAAAAAAAAAGTATGTTTATCTGTTTAATCAAAACTCCTTTAATACAGTATATTATAATTTTATTCAGTGCTCAAACATTTCTATCCAAAAGTTTGAGTTAAACAGCAAAATTGTCATTTGGTGTGACTGTCCTGGACATGTTGTCCTTTTTTAAAACTTCCAATAAAATAAAGAAAACATTTGAATAATTCCCAATTTTAAAGAATACAATAAAGACACATGTTTTTTTATCATCAATATATTTTTTAGGCTCCACGTATGATACTAGGGTCAGCTCTGGTTAAATAGATTTTGTCCGAGAAATGGGTATCATGTGGTGTGACACCAGATTAATAGTTTTGAGCATGCAATAATCTGGACACAAATGAAGAGATGGGGTCTTTGCTGAACCAGGAAAAACAGGCACCATCTTTAAATGTCATCTGAGATAAAAGAGGTGAGTTTACCCCAAAAGCTTTTTCAATAAATGGCACTTTGTCCAAACTCCACATGTATGGTCAAATATGTGTGTCATATAGTGTGACACTATTTACACAAAAATGCAATACTTTAAAATAAAACAAGTATTTATAGCAATAAAAGGATGGTTATGCTGTGTCAGAGGGTATGCTAATAGGATGCTAGCTGCTTTGAGTTGAGCTACAGATTAAGCTAACTGCATAAAACATCATATGGTGTGACAAGACGTCATACTGTGTGACACTATTTTATGTCACACCGTATGACACATCAGTCACACCATAGTATCTAGCTTGAGTAACATACAAATAACTACAAAAAGTAATTGATAATTCATTATTTTATCATATTACATTTATTATTAAGATTTTATTATCATCCTTTTTTGTATATAGTGCACCATACATTGTAGGGGAGTTATATAATGGTTAAATGTATTTCTCTAGTGACCAAACTTGTATTTATATTATCAATGAATAAAGAGAGATGTCAAGCGCAGAGAGAACCAGACAGTATAGGGAAAGAATCAATGCAGACCCTGCAAGGAGAGAAGAAGTCCTCAGAAGAAGAAGACAAAAGTAACTTAATTAGTGCAGAGCAAATATTGTCAGAGCAGTTGACTTGAAACATTGAGTATTTTAACTGTTTAGAATGATATGTAATACATTTTGATCATTCTGGTTTACTTTTCTGTTAACAGATATGAAGAAAAGAAATCAAATGGCGAAATTAAAATATTCAATATCCAGTCTCTTACTCTATCTAGAAGAGAAGAAATTAAAGACATTTGGAGAAAATCTCAAAAACAATCCAGAGAAAGAAAGCGATATGTAAAAGCCTTGTTGAATTTGACCCCCCAGTCTCTTGATGGTTTATCAAATGAACAAGAAGACATTCATCTTGGACCACTGCAAAGCAGTACACCAGAGCCGCCTGTACCATCAGAACTAGAAATATCTGTGTCATTGAATACTGCACCACCGTCAACAAAATTGTATGTTCCTGGAGCAATTAAGAGCCCTAAGCCCTCCTCTCTGCCATGTTCTCAACCAGCAAATTCTTCAAAAACAAAACATGATAAGATGAAGAAGCAGATTAGAATGCTAAAAATAGAAAATCAAGCACTGAAGAATAAAATTAAAAAGGAACAGTTAAATTCTGAGAAATACAGAAAGAAATATGAACGTAAAACACTAAATACTACCAGATCTGTCAATGAGAGATTTTGTTTACCATCGCGCAAGAAATCTTCAAAGAGATCATCGAAGGAGAAGAAAAAAAGAGTCGAGTCTTTTCTGCTTTTTGATGAAAATAGCACGCTGCTCCCAGGAAAAAAAGATTTAATTGGACGAAAGGAGAAAAAACAAAGAAGAATACTAACTAATTCTCTTCGGGAACTCCACAAAGTGTATAATCAAAGTAGCACATCAACACAGCGCATGTCCTACAGGCAGTTCACTCGGTACAGACCTTTCTACATCACTGAAGCAAAACCAAGTGATCGAAACACATGTGCATGTTATCAGCATGAAAATATTAGTCTTATAATAGACAATCTAGCAACCAAAGGCCTAATTTCAACCAAAAGTCTATCTACATTACTTGCAAAGATACATTGCCGCCTAGAAAATGAGCAATGCAGGAGTCGAACATGCACAAAATGCTGTTTTGATGAAGTAGAAATTGGAGCACATAACCCAAACGATAAAGCAACATGGGAGCAGTGGCAAAAGAAGATGTTGTAGTTGGTGATAAAATATATAAGAACTGGGTTAAAAGAAAAACAACTGGAACGATTGGGAAGTTGAAAGACATTTTTCAAACAGGTCTGGAGGAGATTGCTGGCCACCATTACAATTGGATTCACCAGGTGCAGCAGTTCAGACAGCTCAAAGAAAACCTGCACAGCAATGAAATAGCTCTACATGTGGACTTCAGTGAAAATTATGCATGCAAGCTAAACACTGAAATTCAAGCCTTTCACTTTGGGGGCAACAGGCAGCAAGCGACAGTACACACTGGGGTGGCCTACTCCATAAATGGATCTCAGTGCTTTGCCACAATTTCCCAATGTTTGCGGCATGATGAAAGGGCTGTGTGGGCTCATATCAAACCAATTGTGGATGAGCTCAAGGCAGAAAGTAAGCATGCAATTGATACTTTGCATGTTTTGAGTGACGGACCAGCCACACAGTACCGTAACCGTACAAATTGCTTTCTGCTAAGCAGCATACCATATACTTGGGGATTTAAGAGGGTTACTTGGAACTTCTCTGAGAGGTCACATGGAAAAGGTGCCCCTGATGGTGTTGGAGGAGCTTTAAAGCGCATGGCAGACAAGCATGTGAATGGAGGGCGAGACCTTCAAACACCCAAAGATGTTTATCATTACCTTCGTCAGAACTCTGAAAAAGTGACAATAAAGTGGATCAAAGAAGAAGACATTACTGCCATCGATAACATGCTACCCCAAATGGTGTGCCCTGTCACTGGAATCAGTAACACTCACCAAGTGCTCACATTTTCCCCGGGGAAAATATTCTACAGATCTTTAAGCTGCTTCTGCACATATCCTGAAATATGCCCCTGCTACCAACCTAAGAAACTTTCATTTGAGAGTTTCTCTTGTGGTGTAGATCCCAATCCTAAGCAACACCACAGTGCTTCTTCCCCTCACAGTGTGAGTGTCCAGATTGCAGGAGCTACCCACCCTAAAGTACCAGATAATGACACGTCTTCTGATGAAGAACACAACTTCACAGTTGGAATGTTTGTCATTGTCAAGTATGACGAAAGACCATATGCTGGCCAGGTTACACAAATATGTGGAGATGAAGTGGAGATAAATTGCATGGTCCAAGTTGGTGAAAAGAACGCCTTCATCTGGCCAAATAAGACCGACTGCATCTTTTATCACTGTAACCAAATAGCATGCTCCATATCTGAGCCAGAACCTTCTCACAGGTGTGCCACACTCTCCAAATATGACTGGCTTAAATTCAACAATATCTCAGTATTAGATCAATAAGATGTGCCAGTCTGCATTTCTTTGAAACATCTAAACACACACTTCATGCAGTTTTGTTTCTCTGCTCTTCAACACATGCCTCTTCATATTTGTTTTTCTTTCATTATACAGTTAATAACACACATTTAAGGTAGTTCATCATTTCTGCTAAGCGCGTGCGCACACACACACACACACACACACACACACACACACACACAACCATTTAGGTTAGTTCATAATTTCTGTGAAACATACATGCGTTTGTTTTGTTTATCTGTTCTTATACGTATATGAATTCATATTTTAATGCTGAAATAGAAAATGTTTTACATTTTTGTGTGATAATAAAAGTTTCAACTAATTTTAAGTTTTTGATTCCAGTTTTATACTACATTTCCCGACTATATTGTCCTATGGTGTGACGCATAATCATTTGGTGTGACGATCAAATAAATGACAAAAAGATGGTTTTCCATAAGCAGAAATACACAAATGTTCTTGTTATAAGTTATAAGTTATGGTATCATCTGTCCAAAGAAAGTTCTTCTGTTTATAGTTCGACCGATCAAAATTTACCTAAAATATTATAAAAAATAGGTATGATGCTGATGTTTACGGTGTTGTTGTGCCAAAAATTTAAATCAACACAAATAAATTAACTTAATAAAAGGTTTTCTTTCAATAGACTTATGATTAAAACATTCAATTTTGTGTATTTAAAGAAAATAAACAAGTTTATTTCGAATTTTTCTTTGGATATTTGATCTGTCACGCCATATGACACTTTTAGGGTTTTGCATAGAAAAATTTAAATAAAAACAGTTGAAAACACAATACATGTTACTACATACTTTTTTTAGGTAGCCAAGATAATTTACTATACAACAATATAATTTTTATGTCCTGAAGTCAAAGTTAGTTTTTTCACCAAATTTTCTTGCTTATATATATATATATATATATATATATATATATATATATACTACTTCCAATTCTTGACATTGCACCTGATCTAGTTGCCAAGCACTTTATGTTTGTGTAAGTGACAACACTAGTTATTTGAAAGGCTGTAAGCAAAATTGGAACATTGTCGAATTGCAAATGCTCCCCCTTCTATTCTTGAAAGTTAACGAATAAGTGTGTTCCTCTTTTGAAAGACAAATATTGGTTGATCCTTCAGAGGCAGTATCCACATCTGGTTATTAATTGACCAAATGAAACCCGCCTGTACTTCAAAGGTATGTCAGTGACTCACATGAACTGAACTATTGGCACTGCTGCATTTAGGCTTATCTTCTGTAATTATTGCTTGGATTTGAATTAATTTGCATTATCAACACTGACTAGGGCTTTCCATAAGATATGCAGTAGCCAGCCAGTCGTAGAAGGTAGCTACCCGATTCTAAACATGTAGTTAATTATTGAAAAGGTGAATAAGGCTTCTTGTGCGTTTTTGCCCTCCCAGTTTGCTAATAAACAATAAAGGGATAGTTCGCTCATCTGCTACTAAACAATAAAGGGATAGTTCGCTCATCTGCTACAATAATCTACTGTGTATTGTTTATGCTACATTATGTAAGTATATGGAACAATTTTGGGAAGTAGTGTAAATTGTAGAGAAATTCCACTATTTTTTGGAACACCAGTATTTAAATGGTTAATTTATTGTACACCACAATGAAACTATTATACAAAATAGTCATTTTCCCAACTGGTGTGACCCTGCTGTTTAATTGCGAAACGCTAAAGGACGATAGCCTACTATGTGTAAAATTCAGCAGTGGTATATGATGAAATATTTAACAATGGGTGAACTATCCCTTTAAAATTAAAAACTACGCCAATTCCTGACTTATCAGAGCTTTTTCAATTAAGAATCATGAGACCATTTATTTATTGACACCTTCACTAAGGTTTATCAAGCTTATGCATTGGTTCTAAATTAAATTAATGAAATAAACATTTGCCAATTTAGCATACTACATATAGGCCTTTCTATACTACATAGTTAGCTAGCTTGTTTTACACCGATTTCAAAGTTAGCAAACTTCAGCCAATGTCATGGGCTGAATTAGTTACAATATCCTACCTCAAAAACAAGTGGTAGAAAAATATAGGCTGTGAAAAGGCTTTCTAATAACCGTCCTTCATGCCTAGATGGATCGATCACCTCAGCGAGTCAATCGCCAAATTAATCCATTCAGCTTTCATTGCTTTCATATCAGGTTTTGCGCGTTACCTTTCAATGACAGAAACTTGACTCTTGTCAAAGCAACCGGTAAACGAGCGAGCAAACCTCGAGCCTGTCTCGACTATGCTAAAGTTCGCTAAAGACAGAAAGTTAATAGTTCCTCTAGTCTATCATCATGCTCGCATTGTTTTGAAGCGGAGGCTCGTGGCCGTAAATTTACATGCATAGAAAATAGCAACTTGTTAATAAAAATATACAATTAAGTAGCCGGCTGGACTTAATTGAGTAGTCGGCTGTTTGGCCGGCAGCCGGCGCTTGTGGAAGGTATGTCATTTTATTAGGCTATTGTTTCTGTTTTATTCCTTTATCCTAAATCCTCTGGGCGCCTTATGAATAGCTAATCTGTATAATCATTGAATTTCAGATAGGAGAATCCACACAATTACTCATTATGTACCTCGTTGGTTAACATTTACATTTTGTTGACATAACTAAACATACATTTGACTCAAGTGTAGTGAATTTTTTTTCTCGTTTTAGAATTTGAAAAAACAAACAATTGTGAACTAATAGCTATTTGATTAATTTAACTCTAGAAAAAAGAAAATATGTTTACATTGTATGCTGCGTGAAAGTATTGCTGGGAAAAAACAGCACGAATAAAACTAAGTTGAGACACAACTCAAGAATTCTATAAACACAATTTATATACTCAACAAAAATGCTGCTATGATTAATTTTCATTAACGTCAGAAAACACATGTTCAAATTTATAATAATGCAAATGTAAGTATGAATGAATTACTCCCATGAGCATATGAACATAATAAGAGATAAATGATAATCCACGCATTACCTTAGCTGTCCAGTGATTAATTGATTGGTTTCATCGAGATGGATTGTTTTAGTTAAGCAAGCAATTACAATATCTTCAAAAGTAGAATAACACAGCTATGTATCCAACTTGCTACTACCCAACTGTGCCTGTTCTCTATACAGAATAGGAATGTAGAGGTTTCTTGTAGGTAGCTAGGTAATATTTTCTCAGTTGAACCCACCCACATGTGTGGGTGTTTCAGGGATTTACATGAGCCGCGCTATCTGCAAGGCCGTTCGTTTAACTCGGACATTTGGCGATAATCTCTTACAATTTCACAGTTGTTTTTATTAAACTGTCAATGTAAAAAGAATTATGACTATCATACATTTTCTTTATTTTAGAAAATAGAATTGAGATACATTTTGCACGTGAGCTTTCATTTGATGTGGCAACAAATGGTTTACAAAACCCATTTTGTAACTAGTAATCTAATAGTCTTGCAGTGGTAACAGTAGTTAATTAAGCAATTTTCTAAACAGTGAATGAATAGATAAGCCATTTACATTGGCCACTCAACAGGTAAAAAAAATGGGGTTGTTAATACATATAATAATAAGAAAACAAGATTATACTATGCAATTGCATTATTTGCTCACAATTTCTAGTGGTTATGTATACATAAATTAATAAATATAAACTCAAATGGATATAGCAACTTTATAAATATAGCAATGAATAGCACAATAATGTAAGTTTGGTGCACATTTCAACCACTGACAAAATCTATGTGGACTTCACTTTCTTCACTTTGAGTGAGGACACTTGGGGACATAATGCCCTGCATAATATGTCAGATAAGCCTAGTATTACACTGTATAACGGTCCTAAATCAGTCATCTTTGCTTAATATTTTTTAAATAGGCACTTTTAATACATTTCTTTTTTTAATACAATTCCAGGATGAAAAAATAAATGTAATCATTGTTTCTTAGAACTTAAAAATGTGCATGTGTAGAAGGGCATATTTGAACATGCACAGTAGTTTATATCAAATGATCTCTTGCGTGAATTTAACTCATAAAGTAAAAAAAAAGATCAGTGTCACATTATAACATGATGTGATATAACATTGTTATAATATAAAACGTTTCACGTAAAAATGTGAGTCTTTAGGCCTATAACATGAAAGCCATGTTTGAATGAGCGGAGAACGGATTGACGAAATATAGTTCATTTACATAATCTGATAAAGTTCTATTTCATGCTTGGGTTGAGATTCTGTTGTTATTGAGCAGGGTGGATGCTATCGAGCACGGTGGATGTGAAGTGAAGTTATCGTCTCATAACGAAAGTAAGGTGACGTCTATAAGATACATCTGCTTGTTGGTTGAAAATGCATCATAACCTGAATGAGGCATGTTCAACACAGCAAGCAAAGAGCTCATGTCACAAGCTAGATTGTGCAAGCTTATGTGGACGTTAACTCATATCTTTTCACAGGCCATTAATTATACCACTCATCGTTAATCATCTATTTCCACAACTTCAAATGACTCGCCCAAGCCCTCCTCACACAAGGTCAACTTCGAAGGAACCCAGCAAACATGCCCGTGCGGGCCCACCGTGGGTAGGTGTGGGTTTACTGTGGGGCAGTGTGGGCAGGGCAAACCCATTTGGGTTTGCCCATGCTGGGCCAACCCACGTGGGCCCCATGTGGGTTAGCCCATGCAGGGCCCATAGCAGTTTTGACCTTAGGGGCCCCTATGGGTTTTCTGTGGGAAAGCTCAGTTAGGCTGACCTGCAAGAAACCCACGTGGGCTTTTGTGGGTTAACCCATGACAGGCCCACTTCAGTTTTGTCCTTTTTTAGTAGGGTGTCACGGGTCAAATTGAAAGGCATATGTTACAGTCACAGTTGTTATGCTATATGATAGATAAGACCATTTCGGACCCATATTTGTAAAATTTTTGTTCAATATGATATTGATTTGAAATTTTCAACACTGCAATAGACTACAGAGATGTTATATTAAAAGTATCTTTTTTACATGGGATTTTTTTTAGATATTACCAACATACATGTACATGTTTTTATTCTAAGAACAACCCCGTTTTCAACACCACAGGATTGAAACTTTACCGAAAGGTTTTTTCGTTGTTTTTAGCTATTCTCGTGTAGCGTCAAGTTTAGAGTGTGCAATGGCAGAATTATGATGACTTGCATTTGTAGATGAATGATTGTTCAAACTGGTTGACATTTTAACTGATTGACTACAGCTGCATGCCATAAACTAAAAGGTGTCTATGTTTTGTTTAGAGATAGCAAAGGTTGTAATTCGTTGCTGAATGGGTCACACTGGAGACAGGATGTCTGCAAATAAGATAACACCAGGGGGCTAGTGTGGGTCACTTTAAAGACCCGCCATCTGACGACATATGTGACTTAGCTTAGGGAGAAGGACGCGCCCATTGTCTATTTGGGACTGTTGATTGCAGAAGTAAATTGTCATCTCTTTCGGACAGCGTCTTAAACGCTGTGTGGGGTGATCCTTTTGCAAACGCATTTGATCCTTTGCAGAAGCACCTTTTTTTCAATAAAATACTTGTATTGAACTTCATTATTTGGTCTCGCCGTGTTAAATATTTAGAATTTCCATAACAATTGTTCGACCGAACACCCTATTTTCAGCCCACACAAGCTAGGACCACCCTTTTCTTGTTTGGAAGCTAACTTTTAGAAACGATGCTTTACTGATTTTTATGCTTTCACCAAAGTGAATTCCGTAAACAAGAGAAGGGATGTCCAAGCATGCATAGCAGTGATTTCATGTTTGTACACCTCATTATTTGGAAGCTATTGGAAATAAGCCCTTCTATAAGATAAAATTATAATGTTTAAAAGTCTGTAAAGCATAATTTCACAAAAGTAACTTATGCACACAGAAAAGGAAGGTCTTAGCTTACATAGCAGTAACTGCATGTTTGTACACCACATTATAGGAAAGCTATTAGTCTATAAAACAGAACATATTTAAGAAATTAGTGTTTCACAATAACCGGAATAAATGCGGTGACATTTTGTAGACGGTTCCTACACGTCAAGCGCTCCAATGTTCACCTATTGAGACCAATATAATTTCTCTTTTTTAAAACGACATTGATCGTGAGAAATAAAACGTACGTTTGCCTTCGTCCCCTGAATGACATTATAGTAGACCTACTCAGCAAAAAAGCGTTGTTGAGGTGGCTGGTCCCAACGAATGTTATGAAGAAACACGCGATGAAGACATGACTTGTGATACCACCTCACAAACTGAAGACGACAATGACATCGACAACTATGACGATGACAGATTCAGGGACCGTCTCAGCAACTTTAGTGAGAACAAAGATTTTTTTTGTGAAGCTCACGACAATTGCATCTTTGATGACTAGCCCAATGACTTGCGTCAGTGGGTGATACAGTCTGGAGTGACACTAAATGCTGCTGATTGTTTACTTAAAATTTTAAACAAATACATTCCCACACTTCCAAAATGTATAACTTTAATGAAAATATCACATTCACATGAGATGAAAACAATTGATGGTGGGGAGTATGTCCATTTTGGCATATTGGAACATTTGCGCCAAAACCAAGAAGGACTGCAGTCACAAACTGACAAAGTCATGTTGCAACTGTAATGCTCCCAGGCGTTGACAGGCTGGGAACCCAAAAGCACAACAACCAGGCAGGCAAAGGTTTTATGGGAAAATCTTGTTTACTTAAACTTTAATCTTGTTTACTCACCTTCAATCCAGGAAATCAATCCAACAGCAAACAAATCCAACAAGGGGCAGGCAGGTAATCCAACAATCAAAGGACAGAAAGACGAAGTCAAACACAGGCATGTGCAGGAAATAGAACGCTAGATAGCTCGGCAAAACACACAAGACAATCTGGCAAAGGATCAAGATAAAATGACTGGTATATATGGCAATATGGCATGTAGACAAAACCTATAAAAATAACTCGGAACTCAGTGGGAACCCTGACAGAACCCCCCCCACCCCCCATCTAGGAACAGCCCCTGACGTTCCACCCCGCCAGCCAGGGTGGGCCCGGCGGAAGTCCGATGAGGGACGGGTCCAGGATGCTGCGAGCCAGAACCCAGAAGCGCTCCTCAGGACCGTAACCCTCCCAGTCCACCAGATACTAGAAGCCCCTGCCCCGGCGCCGGGACCTGAGGTGGCGCTTGACCGTGAAGGCAGGCGCCCAATCAATGAGTTGGGGGGGTGGCGGTGGTCGAGAGGAGGGCTGCAACGGAGGCCTGCTCCCTGACTGGCTTAACTCTGAACATGTGGAACGTAGGATGAGTCTTATCGACCGTGGCAGACGGAGACGAACAGCGGCAGGGTTGATTACTCTATCGGGAAGGGACCAACAAACAGTGGAGCCAACTTCCGGGACTCCACTCTGAGGGGAGGGTCCCGCGTCAACAGCCAGACGCGCTGCTCGGTCCGAGACCACGTCCCTGGGGAGGCAATGCAAACGGAACACATGTTGCAACATAATTTCAGCGGCCTATTTGGCAGTGGGTAATTTGGGTAATGGGATACAGTGGGCAGACTTAGAAAATTGGTCCACAACATTGAGGATAATGGTGTTACCGTCAGAAGAGGGCAGGCCCATGACGAAGTCCAGTGACATGTGAGACCAGGGTCGACAAGGAATTGGTAACGGATGCAGCAGACCGGAGGGTGCTTTGTGAGAGCTTTCTTGTTGGGAACAGATCTGGCAGGCGGCAACGAATCCCTTGGTGTCCTCCTCCATGGAAGGCCACCAGAAGCGTTGCTTAATCAGCGCCAAGGTGCGCCTCACTCCCGGGTGACAAGACAGGCGAGAGGAGTAGGCCAATCCGTGACCGTCCTGGTCTTGGCTGGATCCATCTGGATGTTTCCTGTGGTAATGACAAAACCCAGGAAGGACACTTTTGTGGCATGAAACTCACTTCTCGGCCTTCACAAACAGCTGATTCTCCAGTAGCCTGTGGAGAACTTGATGGACGTGCACCACATGCTCCTGTTTAGATTTAGAAAAAAATCTGTATGTCGTCCAAATATACAAAAACAGAAACATTGAGCAGGTCTCGTAGGACATCATTGACAAAGCCATGGAAAACTGCAGGGGCATTGGTAAGACCAAAAGGCATCACCAAATACTCGTAATGTCCGCTGGGAGTATTAAAGGCCGTTTTCCACTCGTCTCCTTCTCTGATCCTTACCAGATGATAAGCATTCCGGAGATCAAGTTTAGAGAAGAATCCCTTGTAACAGTTCAAAAGCTGACGAGATCAGTGGGAGTGGATACCTGTTTTTCATGGTGACGTCATTCAGTCCTTTGTAATCTATGACAGGGCGAAGAGATTTGTTCTTCCCCAGGAAGAAAAACCCCACTCCAGTAGGAGACGAGGAAGGGCAAATGATCCCCGCTGCCAGGGAATCGTTAATATATTCCTCCATAACCTTGACTTCGGGAGCAGACAAGGAAAAGAGTCGACCTCTAGGAGGTGCAGTGCCTGGAAGGAGCTCAATGACACAGTCATATGGGCGGTGTGGCGGCAACGAGGTAGCCTGAGCCTTGTTGAAAACCTCCTTGAGATCCAGGTACTCACTAGGAACTCCCGAACGGTCTAGGACATCAGGTGAAACGAGCAGACTGGAAGCAGATGATAGAGCCGATTTGAGACAGACAGCATGACAGTGAGCACTCCACTGTAGAATAGTTCCTGACACCCAGCCTATGTGTGGGTTATGTCTTCTGAGCCAGGGGTACCCTAGGATGACTGGCTGTTGAGGTGCATGGATTAAATTAAAGTAGAGTGTCTCAGTGTGATTACCTGACATGCCCTGTCTTTTACCGGGCAGGAAGACACAAAATGGCCTCCCTGGCCGCAATACATACACGTATTCTCCTGCAGGTGGCGCTGTCATTCCTCTGTGGAAAGGCGAGTCTGTCCGAGCTGCATGGGTTCTGAGAAGTCTCTGGAGGTGCCAGAGACCGGTTCAGGAGAGAACCCTGGAGCATGGGATAACTTTTCTCTCCTTCGTTCCTGAAGACGACCATTGATGCAGATGATGAGAGCGACCAGTGCATTGAGGTCCACTGGGAGATCCCTGGCTGCCAGTTCATCCTTGATACGGTCAGAGAGTCCATTGTAGAAGGTGTCAAAATTGATGGGTGGAGCATTCCAAAAAAGAGGGCTGGAGCATTCCAGTTGCTCTCTGCCGCCAAGATCTTGAGCTAGATGGAGTAATCGGACATAGACCTCTTCCCCTGTGACAGGTTGAACATCCCTCGAGCTACCTCCTGTCCTAGAGTTCTATAGTGGAAGACCTTCCGAAGTTCTGCCGAAAACAGCATGACCGACGAGCAGATGGAAGATTCCTTCTCCCACTCGGCGGTTCCCCAGTCTCTGGCTCAGCCCGAAAGCAATGAGACAATATACGCCACTACCTCTCCGTGGGAAAGACTGACGGCTGGAGCTCGAAGGCAACTGAACACTGAATTAGGAATGGCCGACATGATCCCGGAATACCTGAATAGCGTTCAGGTGGATGTAGGCTTGCTTCCAACGCTGGAGAAGGTCGAACTGGGGAGCTGGGAACCAGCGTCAGTCAGCATCAGTCCAACAGCAAACAAATCCAACAAGGGGCAAGCATGTAATCCAACAGTCAAAGGGCAGAAAAATTAAGTCAAACACAAGCATGTGCAGGAAACAGAACGCTGGATAGCTCAGCAAAACACACAAGACAATCTGGCAAAGGATAAAGACAAAAGGACTGCTATGTTTACGGAGAACTAATGAGCTGATGAGTTGCAGGTGTGGAGCTGGGTGAGGATGGAAGGAATTAGTTGATTGAATTGAGAGACCAGCTCTGAAATGACAGGAGATGTTAGAAATATTTTGTGAACACAAAACCTATAAAAATAACTCGGAAATAAGTGGGAACCCTGACAACAGGTAAGCATAGATGGACTGCCATTATTCAAAAGTTCTTCAAAGCAACTTTGGTAAATTTTGGGTAAATTCCCTTTTGAAAGGAATCCATTTGTGATTGGTGTTTATTGTAGAAACAGCAAACCACACAATCCCAATCAATACCTGCATGACTTTGTTGAGGAGGTTTCCAATCTGGAGCAAGGCTTCACTGTAGCTGAGAGGATGTTTAATTTGTCCCTGGGTTGTTTCATTTGTGATGCTCCAGCTCGGTCATTCATCAAACAAGCAAAAGGGCATGGAGGCTTTGGTGGATGTGATCTTTGTATTCAGGAGGGATCCCATGTAGACCGCAAAATAACCTCTCCTGAAACACGTGCTACCCGGAGAACAGATGAGTCTTTTGCATTACTGCTTGATGACAATCATCACAGAGGTCACTCAAAACTATCTCTGAAAAACTTTTAAGTATGTCACAATACATACCTTGTCAGTTTGCACGAAGGCCAAGATCACTCTCAGAATAAGACTACCGAGTTTAGGCAGTTTCTTCTGTACACTGGTCCAGTGGTACTGAAAGGAGTCGTCCCAACTACTTTATGATAACTTCCTTACATATTATATCAGCATTTATTTGATGCTTTCTTCTACCCTGTGTTCCTATTACTGCAATTATGCAGATAATCTGATAAGGTACTTCCTTGAACAGTTCAAGACCTTGTATGGGGTTGAGGAGATGGTATACAATGTTCACTGTCTGTGTCTTCTGGCAGATGACGTGAGAAGGTTTGGTCCCTTAGATCTGGCCCCACTGTACACAGAACCAATTAATTCACAAGACATTGGCATCCACACAGCTTGTGAGCTTGATGCAGAGGTCAAAGTGTACAAGCTTTCTGATATCGAGACGAAATATGTTTTGCTCCCGCTTGGATTTGGATGGGCAGCAACCCCATTGCTGCATTTGTATTAGAATCTGTATTGAAGTATTTGTCTGTGTGCCTGCCTTTTTCTATTCCTTGTTCAGGCAGTTGTCCTTTATGTTGCTAGGATTAGTTGTTATGGTTATTCCCCTAGAAAGAGAAATTACAAAGTACACAGATTCTGTATAAATATGCAATAAACTCTACATTATTTAGTTTTAAAAACCTGTAGGCCTACATTTCACTCAACAAAATCCTGATTGACCTCTTCTATATTTTTGACTTACCTAACCATCTTCTCACATAAATTCTGATGACTTGACTCATTACTATTTTGTAAATTTTGATAACACAAGACACCAAGCTGCTGGTTTAAAAATCAAGTTAGTATTATCAGACGTTATTCCACGTTTGATGTCATCTTTTTGAACATACAATATTAAATAATCATTTTAATTAAACGAGCTCAGCTGCAGCATGAAAAACCAGGAACTGACTGGGAAACATATAAAGTGTGCTCCCTCTACAAAACACGTAAGTCATAAAATGTTGCTGTTAATTTGAGGAGCATTCTCTGCAGCAGTATACTTGAAGCAGTGCCAGCGCCATTATGTGTAGAATATCTGGAACAATCCATGAAAATAATATTATTATAAATGATTCATGTTACTGAATGATTATACAGAAAATGTGTAGTCTGGGGATGTATTTAGTATGGTTTGAAAGGAAAATTACATGGTTGTTTCAACTTGTTTCCCAGGTATGACGTGATATAATACAAGGGACATCCAAACTGAGTTGTCTCAGATATCAATTCACATCATACTTGTGAGCTAAAAATGAACTATAACAGGGTTGAAATAAAGTAAAGTTTTTTTCTGAAATAGTACAAAATAATAAATTTTACTTGAGGTGGGGAGATGTTTTTTTTATGTGATATTTAAATACTAACCCTATCAAATGAAATTATAAAAAAAGAGAAATTAATTTTTTTTTATTTCTTAAAGAAATTATTTGGCTCAAAGAGCATCAATTCCAGAGAGTGACCCTACTCTAAATTAAATTATATATGTTTTATCTTACATGAATCACTGTTGTTGATCTAACGCATATATCGCATCAACCCATGTTATTAGAGTATTTCGAATAATTTATACAGGCATCTTTGAAAGTTAAAATCATAATTTCAGTAATTTAGTGCATTAAGCAATGTTGGGGCTTTCGCAGATTTAGATTTATGATGGCAACTAGTGATCAAAGATTTAACTGCAATAAGCACAATAACAATAATACATTTTATTTGAGGGCACCTTTCAAGACACTCAAGGTCAACTTGGAAGTGTACAGCGGCCAATATTCCGATGAAAAGTCAAACTCAAATTAAAATCTAAATGCAAAAAATATGTTTGTATTTTCATTTGAATATTGGCCGCTATGTACTTTCATAATAGAGGCTCATTGAGGCAAGAATGAATATGCCCCACTCCCCTACTCTGCAGCCCTCTGCCGTTTTCTTGAATTAGTCTGCACGTTTAGACTACTGCAGAAATAATAATCTGCACTGCTGCACCTGCTGTTTCTAAAAAGAGTGTAGATTTCATAATGATGTTTAAAAACATTAAGTATCTTGACCTTGATAGATCAGACATAAGCATTATTCAAAGGGAAACCCTACAACAGGTAATTTCTTTTTCATAGACAGCTATTCACTGTATTTCATCAATTATGTTTTCCTGTTCTACAGCGAATTATGAGAAAGTCATAAAAAAGGCAAAAAAGGCTGAGAAAACTTCCCACCTGACTTCGAAAAGTGACAGCATGCTGGGGAAATCTAGTCAAATAAGGCAGTGAGTTTCTGTTTTCGCATTGCTTATTGTGTAAAACAAGTAACAAGTCCTGTACTCAACATTATTTATTGATTATTATTACTTTTGCTTCAATGTGTAAGCAGCCTTTTACTGTTGTACTACATGGGGATACAGCCCCTCGCATATTAACAGAAGCACTTACAGTAATATTAAGATACTTAATTATTGTGATTTTTTTACATTTATTTACACCAGACCAAACTCACGATACTCGGAGCATCAGTCTTCTTCTGAAGAAGACATAATCCAACCTCTGAGGCGCTCCGTACCACTCTCACCAGCCCCACCATCTCCACCATATCTACTAGCCCCAGCTCCACCAACTCCAACCGCCCCACCAACTCCAACAGCCTCACCAAGAAGGCCGATAATTACTCGTAAGCATTGATTTTACCAAAATTTAGGCTTTCATGTATCTCTGTAACTAATTTGATTTGCATCCTACTGTGAAAGTACAATGGCCTTTTATTTGGTATAACTTACTGTGTCCACAGCAACAGAAAGCCACATCATCACTCATCTAGAAAATGTAAAGGAGGAGGTGGCTGTCATCAAGCAGCTGCACCTAACATTTTCAAATCACACCTCTCCAGCTGCCATCCTGCCAGAGGGCATACATTTGCGACTGGGCAATGTCCAGGACCTTAAAATGGTAGAGGATTTGCTCAAGAACAAGGCCCTGCTACAACAAAATGGTACATTTCTCTGATCACAAGTTTATTACATTGTCTATTACAGTGTATTGTTGTCTTCTGATTGCACTAATATACAGTATTACTACCTCAATTTAGACAAAGTATCTGGCTACAATTGGAGGTCCCAAGCCATCGGTTACCGCTAGACGCATCCCTGTGCGGGTGCTTACCACCCCACAGGCCCAGCAATTGTGCTGGCAGGGCTCTAATCAGAACTTGGCCTTCATGAATGTGATGGTCTACAGAACAGTCATAGGTACAGTGCATCCGGAAAGTATTCATACCCCTTCACTTTTTCCACATTTTATTATGTTACAGCCTAATTCCAAAATGGATTAAATAAAAAAATAATTCTCAACATTCTACATACAATACCGCATAATGACAAAGTGAAAAAAGTTTTGGGGAATTTTTTGCAAATGTATTAAAAATAAGAAACAAAAATATCACATGTACATGA
>JAPMUY010007429.1:0-56167 GCA_026901105.3 Galaxias olidus | reverse complement strand
AAGAATACGATGAAATCAAAAGAGAACAAAGGGCAACACCACGCTACACCAGTCTGCTGTTCTACACACACACCCAGACACACAAACCCAGTCTATCGAATGCCGCCACCTGGGAGGGGTCTGTTATCCTTTTATACAGTGGTAGAATACAAGATCATGTGTCAACTGGATGGAGAGGAATCATTGGTTTAGACGTTAGACCCTCCCTTGTTGGTGCACAGGCTCAGTCCTAAGCCTCTAGGCATGTCTCTGCCATTGTTGTAGTCGTATCAAATACAGGCGTGCGCTGTAAGAGAGGGGAAATGTCTACAGAGATCGTAACAATGACCATTGACAGACCTTGAACAGATTATAATGTGTAGGATTGTCCTTTTAATACACAGCACATAATATATGTAATTAAGTGGTCTAATACACAGCATAAAATACATGTAACTAAATGGTTAAATCTTAACACTATCATACTTGTCTTTGTGGCGAGATTCATAATGTCGGCGCAGATTGTATTCTTTGAACACAGCCACTGAGTCTTGACAGATGAGACAAACAGCCTTTTCTTTGCATTGAACAAAAACAAATCTTTTGTCCACTGCTGGTTAAATACCCCGCATTCTGAATCAATTTTTCTCTTCCCCAACCTTTTCGACATTTTGTTTTCTCTGAGTTTTCTTGCCGGCTCGCCTGCACCTGCTAGTAGCTAGCTAGTCTGAGGAGAAAATCGATCAAGCTTGTGACTCGTCTCATCGACGTTGAGTGTGAATGTGAAATAGTTACTAACTAATAGCTTAGGAACATTTTTATTTAAGAAGTCAATTATTATCAAATACAAATATATGAAAATAAAAGTAATTAAATTAAAATTTTCTAAATTTCTGGCATGATGAATAAAAGTATCTAATTTTTCAAAATTTCTGGCGGCCGGGCCAAATGTGGGGGCGGGCTGTTCCCGGCCCGGCGGCCGTAATTTGGAGACCATTGCACTAGGGTAAGGGCTAGGGGTAAGGATGGTTATGTTGCGGTATGGACCCCTGCTGGTTAGGGTTAGTAGTACTGCACGTGACCATAAAATAACTAGCAATTGTCTTTGCAATATTTATGAACCAATAACAACAGTTCAGCCATGCTCCTTATAGAAATTGTCAAAACATCCTTAATTTAAAAATTGGTTTTCTAAAGACCGCGCTGCGAGTGAATGAACAAAAAAATAACTCTGGCAAACCTTTACTAGTGTTGGGGGGCAGGGATAGGAGGTGGAGAAAGCAGTCTTATTGAGATGACTCTTCAGCTTTAAGTAGACTACTGAAAGTGTCTCTGAAGCAGTTTAACAACATACTAGTATACCTAGCATTGTGGTTTACTTTAAGCACCTTTAAGAAATGGGATGCCATTTACCCCCCACGTATTTAGGGACAAAGGAATGCAATGAGAGGTAATGCTAGTCATTAGCCATATACATATACATCACAATGAGTGATAGTAATTGGTAGGGATGTCAAGAGAAGCGATACTTCGGAACCAAATCGATGCCAAAATTCTAAAAACGTGACGGTACTTGTTTTCTACAATACCAAAGGTACCGGCTGCAATTAAAATACGTTATGTAAGCGAGCAAACGCCAGCAAAAAAGACGTCGCTTTGGTTGTTCATTCGCGGGGCGCTGTGCAGACCCTTTTTTTCTAGCTAAATTCTCCAAGGCTAAAAGAATCTCGAGTACACACCTGTAATGTTTTGTCACAATAAAGTGGTACAATAAAAGTAATGGTTTTGCCTCCCCTGCTGTAAGCTACCCACAAACTCAAATCAAAAACCAGAAACTGGTGTTACTTTCCCATCACGTGTCCTCCGGACTCTAGTCGGGAGAACTTCTGAATAATGCGGCAGTTTAAACAGCGCCAGCCGAGTCAACGTTGGTTCTTTATTTCCTTCTAAGTTAACATACAGTGTTGTGTCTTCTCAGTTAGAAGATTACAACCCCAGATACAAAATATTGGAAGTCGAAAGCCAAAGTTTCAGAAGAGTAGGTTTTATTCGGCAGAAATATGCAGAAATCATCTGGATTGCACATACATTGTCAAGCTTTAAATATATTTCTCTAGGCTCACACCAAAGCTCTAGCAACTCCCCTGATTGCAATACACAACATCCAAACCCAACCCAGGCAATCCTTCCACGTATCCTATTTACTGTTTAGCAAATCTTTTCTAATCCCCCTTTAACAACAGACCCCTCCTTAGTTTATTGTTATCTTCAAGCCCGGGATCCGTTGATTCCAAGATTCTCATCTTTCCTCAGGTTAACAAACAATGGAAGTCTTACTCTTCTTACTCTTCTTACAGTTGTTTTTATGTGTCATTCACTCGAACCACCACATTAGTTAAAAACGAAAGTAAACATACATCCCCCTCATGCTCCCACAATGCCACCTCTTAAAATAACAGGCTTAATCTTTTTAACCCCATATCTCTAAAGGCCTATTTATTATTTCCATGTTTTCATGTCTTGGCCTGGTACTACAATTGAAAGGATGTGCCATCATTAAACGATTATTGTTTGTAATTAAAAACATTATTGCTTGTTTTAAATAATTAAATTGCCACTATTCCTTTTTTGTAATGTTAATTGTTTATTTATTTATTTTTTTGCTTGAAGGCTACATGCCACTGTTGTTTTTAAAAAAAAGTAGTGAATGTTGAAGTATATGGGATTTAAAGTATCGTTTAGTTTTTTACCATGGTATCAAATTGGGTATCGAGAATCGTGGAATTTAACTGGTATTGGTATCGACTACAAAAATTTCAGGTATCGTGACATCCCTAGTCATTGGTCATATACATCACAATGAGTGATAGTCATTGGTCATATACATCACAATGAGGCTAGTCATTGGTACTGTACACCACAATGAGTGCTACTCATTGGTCATATACATCACAATAAGTGCCAGTCATTGGTCATATACATATACATCACAATGAGGCTAGTCATTGGTCATATACATCACAATGAGTGCCAGTCATTGGTCATATACATATACATCACATTAAGTGCTAGTCATTGGTACTGTGCAACACAATGAGTGCCAGTCATTGATCATATACATATACATCACAATGAGTGATAGTAATTGGTACTTTGCATCACAATGAGTGCTAGTCATTGGCACTGTGCATCACAATTAGTGTTAGACATTGGTACTGTCCAATGTACCATGAGTAAATACAAATAGAGGTGCACTTTGTCCCTCACGCACACCAAGGTACATGTACCAGCATGTCCACAACAGCAACATCGGTCTCTTCAGGAGATGTATAAGTAATACAATGAAGGCTTAAATATTTAACACTGGTCTCATAGCCATTACTTTTCTTATATGTCTGCAACACACTAATAGCTAATTCAGGTTTATTTACGGTGCTAATTATATTGTGCCATTTTGGTCATAGCCTGCTGATGAGTAGGCTATGATAATGTGGAACATCAAAGACAAACATCCGTGCTTTAATTATATTGTGCCATTTTGTATTGGTCTTTAGGACACCTGATAGCTGCCATTGTATTGGTGCTTTAGTAGTGTAGCTTGATCCATTGTATTGTGGAGTGTAGCACTTCTACAATCCATTGTATTGGTGCTTTAGGACACCTGATAGCGTAGCCTTACTTCTACAATCCATTGTATTGGTGCTTTAGGACACCTGATAGCGTAGCCTTACTTCTATAATCCATTGTATTGGTGCTTTAGGACACCTGATAGTGTAGCCTTACTTCTACAATCCATTGTATTGGTGCTTTAGGACACCTGATAGTGTAGCCTTACTTCTACAATCCATTGTATTGGTGCTTTAGGACACCTGATAGTGTAGCCTTACTTCTACAATCCATTGTATTGCTCACATAGAAACATAGGCATCATGTCCAGTAACATTCTCAGAGTACTTACTATCCCAGGTGTACACGTAGACTATAGTAGAAAAAGCACAGCTTTTCCTGTCTGTAAAACATAAGCGTAAGGAATTATGAAATCTCATTTCTCCATAGACCAGCCTAAACCAGCTTGAGGCTAGATTCACAAAGCTAAACTAGAGAAAAAAAGCTAACAAAAAAAACATGTTATATCAGGTGCAAAACTTAAATCTTTTAAGGTAATAGTAGGTGAAAAAAAATGACACAATGGCATCTTAACAATGCAAAAGACTCTGCATCCTTTGGAAAGTCACCCAAGTCTATTGGGATTATTCCATTTGAACTGAAGTCCATTTGAATTTAAGTCTATTGGGATAAATCCATTTGAACTATAGCCTATTGGGATTAGTCCACTTAAACTAAAGTCTATTGGGATTATTCCACTTGAACTGAAGTTTTTTTCGAACAAGTCCATTTGAACTGAAATCTATTGAGACTAGTCCACTAGGATTAGTAGGTGAGATGCATTTAGAATCAGACTCGGCATCCATTCCTGCTGGGAGTCTGCAAGTCATAAAGCAGGTACACATAAAAACCCCAGTGATGCAGACTCATTCAGGTTGTTTTTCTAGAAAAGTAATGCTTCATGTGGTTTTATACAGCTAACTGTCCTTAGATTAGTTACCCAAGCTATCAGTTTAGCTGTAAACTATTTGGGCTGTTATCATGACTGCTAAATTCACAAACGGTAATCCAAAGTATTTCTTCCAAAAATACATATTTGGACATAAGTTCTTCATGACTTTGTATTTGGTTCATTAGTCATATTGTAACCTGATTAGGAGCTGACTCAGGTAGAACTGTGAGAGAAAGTCCACTTGGAATGATTTTTACCCAAGATACCTTTTTACATTAGATTTTATTTTTATTTTTATAGATACACATTCAACGCCTGAATACCTCACTAACTGCCCAAGTAGTTTACAGAAAACTGTTACCATGGCAAACGAGGCCCAGGACACCTGGCAGCATTAAAGTGCATGAAGTGACAATCAAAAAGTCTAGATTAATCTACAGCACTGAAAGGAATACAAAAATTATGGAAGATCTCAAAATTACTTGTATATTCAATAATGCGCCATATGATCATGAAAAAGCCAGTGCCTCCAGTGGATCGGAGGGTCAGTTTAATTAACATGCTCAGCGGCGAAGAGTTTGCACTTTAAAAGTCAGATATGGGCTTTGATTTCACCCCTCGCCCAAAATTACCAAAACTAGATTTGAAACATTTTTGTTTCGTAATCATACCATGACTTCGGGAGACACACATACACTCTTCAGTACAAAGTATTATCATTATTTACACCAATACACTCATTGCAGCTTTTGAAAAGCCAACCTAATCTTTTAAATGATCTCTGGCTCCTGTAACCCAACAGGGGATTATGGAGTCCATGGTCCTAATGAGGCTGCACACACCATTACCCATCAGATTCTCCATCAGTGTTTATGAATTTGATCTATCTACAAAGTGTTTTCATGTGTTCCACTGTGTACTATGATTAAAGCTGAAACGTTGGCTTCCTTTACGACCGTGTGGCTGTTACTGGTGGACTTCATTGGCAATCAGACTGTCCTCTCCCGACTGGAAGTCGGCCTCGTTGATGCTGCTGCCTCCGTTGAGCATTTCCTCGTCCTGTGAGGACCCCCGCTCATCTTCCCCACTCCCGGTCCCTGCATCATCCGAGTTAGGGTCTTGTAGAACTTGGGCGATGTACATCTGCTGTTGCTGGGGCAACACCAACAAAGAGTTTAATAAAACAAAAGTCAAACAGCTGGCGGTTCAATGGGTATCACTAATTTAACAATCTAAACCATCAACACCAGAACAACATGAGTTAGGTTCAATCGATTTCACTAACTTAACAATTTAAAATTATTACAGTTCTGTCAGTTCATTTAGAATGGGTGGCTTCAATTGAGACTTTTAGTAAAAATGTAGTTTGCTTCCACGCTTTTGACACCTCTCACCTAAACTACAGAGTTCTATTTGGAGTGCCCAGCAAAGCCCTGGATAGGCTTCAGTACTCAAACTCACCAAACCCTTGCAGCACATTACTCCGTCTGACCTCCTACACTCCAACAAGGTGCTTTAAAATTATTGTATTATGTCTGTGCATTAGATACAGAGAACAGTTACCTGAACCTGATTGGCTGGGGAGCTAGCTGGCCGTCCGTTTTCTACATGGCCTACCTCTGTCTCCTTGGTGTCAATCTGAAAAGACAGCAGCAGGGGGTTAATGTGAGCGTCTTACACCCCGGCCTACATGTACTACCTAAACTTACAAGTTTCTGGAACATAAAGGGAATGTGGGTTAGCTGTACCTGAGGCACGGAGACTCGTACCTTGTAGTTGTGAGCGCTGAGGTACTTGAAGTGTCCAAAGCACACGTGAGAGAGAGACACAACGATGGTGACGATGAGGACCACCAGCGTGAACATTGAGGTTGGCGTGACGAAGCCTGCATCAACACAACAAGGTTAGTTTAACTGGTGGTAGGCCAGTGGTACTGCACCATCAACAGAACAAGGTTAGTTTAACTGGTGGTAGGCCAGTGGTACTGCACCATCAACACGACAAGGTTAGTTTAACTGGTGGTAGGCCAGTGGTACTGCACCATCAACAGAACAAGGTTAGTTTAACTGGTGGTAGGCCAGGTACTGCACCATCAACAGAACAAGGTTAGTTTAACAGGCCAACAAACACAACAAGATTAACTGTTAGGCCAGTGGTACTGCACCATCAACACCACCAACAAGGTTAGTTTAACTGGTGGTAGGCCAGTGGTACTGCACCATCAACAGAACAAGGTTAGTTTAACTGGTGGTAGGCCAGTGGTACTGCACCATCAACACGACAAGGTTAGTTTAACTGGTGGTAGGCCAGTGGTACTGCACCATCAACACAACAAGGTTAGTTTAACTGGTGGTAGGCCAGTGGTACTGCACCATCAACACGACAAGGTTAGTTTAACTGGTGGTAGGCCAGTGGTACTGCACCATCAACACAACAAGGTTAGTTTAACTGGTGGTAGGCCAGTGGTACTGCACCATCAACACCACCAACAAGGTTAGTTTAACTGGTGGTAGGCCAGTGGTACTGCACCATCAACACAACAAGGTTAGTTTAACTGGTGGTAGGCCAGTGGTACTGCACCATCAACACCACCAACAAGGTTAGTTTAACTGGTGGTAGGCAAGTAGTACTGCACGGGACCATTTATAGGTTCCTGGAACTAGACAGTTACTAAGTTAGTGTAACAAGTGGTAGGTCAAGTGTTATAGACAAGTTGCTAGGTGACAGTAGGTCAGGTGTACCTGTGCGCACAGTGGAGAAGAAGAGCAGCCAGAACAGACAGAGGATGGGTGCGGCCACCACCTGGGTGACAGCTGCAGAGTGGATCTTCTTGTCCAGCTTGGAGGGCAGGTAGGCATAGTACATGTTGTACCTGTCTACCAGGTGTTTCAGCAGCATGTACATCAACCCTGGCAAACAGAAGTAGCAGCACCTCAATATTTACTGATATAGCTGTCCAAACCCTAGCATTAACTAACCCTTATCTTTCACCTCAATATTACCTGATGTAGCTGTCCAAACCCTTGCACTGACTACAGTGCGAAGACTATAATACTTCAAGTTGGCCAGGTGCCCAGAATAACATTTTAATGCAAATAGCCCCTCCTTCTTTTCCACTTTAATGCTCTGCTGTAGACCAAAAGGTTTATGAAAGGTTATTAAAATAAATCTGAGAAAAGTACATGATCTCTCTTGCTGTTGAACCAACGTACACACACCCTCCACCCCATCCTCTGCCTTACTGCTCCTTCCCCACCCTCTGAGAGTAAATGATCACTCACCAAAAGGAACAATGATGGGGCAGGTGATGCTGTAGGTCATGACCACGGTGAAGACACACATCATCCAGGCGTAGGCTGCACCAAACTGGAACTCAAAGGCTTGATGCTGCAGAGGATTAGGATTAGAGTTACTCCTGAATAATCCTGAATAACCCTAACTGTAACTCAAAGGTTTGATGCGGCAGAGGATTAGGGTTACTCCTGAATAATCCTAAATAACCCTAACTGGAACTCGAAGGTTTGATGCGGCAGAGGATTAGGATTAGGGTTACTCCTGAATAATCCGAAATAACCCTAACTGGAACTCCAAGGCTTGATGCTGCAGATGATTAGGATTAGAATTAGGATTAGGATTAGGATTACTCTGGACCTGATCGTAAATAACCCTCACCCATACTGGAAATTAAAGGTAAGGGCCCGAAATAAACAACCCCAGGAACGGAACTAAAAAGGCATGCCAGAATGATCCTGAAAGATATCCTGTTATCTTACAATTATTGAAGACAACATACAAGTTGGTGTGCGAGTCATATGTCTTCATACATTTTAACGCTTAAGAGGTAGTTTTATCTTTGAAATGTGTGAACATTTAACAACTCAGTAAAATACTCAGCATCTATATCCGTCATGAATTTTCCAAAGGTGTCCTTTCCAGCAGCCACAGTTTTCTAGAAACACACCCTTTTAACGTTGCGGCGCTCCGCGGCTGAGGGCGCCAGACATAGTCGGATCATGTACATCAAGAGACCTGGGATACGCAGCAAGTCCATGGCATTGCCAATAAACGCAGAAGCAATGACATAGTTCACAAAAAAGGCCCCGTTGTCTGGTAGGAACACACACCTGAAGTTAAAGAAAACACAGTCATTACATTTGAGGGCTGGTTCTAAAGCTACCAGTGAAATCAATTGAGTGGTTCTAAAGCTACATGTGAAATCAATTCAGTGGTTCTAAAGCTACAGGTGATTTCATTTGAGTTTGGTTCTAAAGCTACATGTGATATCATTTGAGTCTGGTTCTAAAGCTACATGTGATATCATTTGAGTCTGGTTCGAAAGCAACATGTGATATAATTTTAGTCTGGTTCTAAACCTACATGCGATAGCATTTGAGTGGTTTTAAAGCTACATGTGAAATCATTTGAGTCTGGTTCGAAAGCTAAATGTGATATCATTTGAGTGGTTCTAAAACTACATGTGATATCATTTGAGTGGTTTTAAAGCTACATGTGATATCATTTCAGTCAGGTTTTAAAGCTACATGTGATATCATTTGAGTTTGGTTTTAAAATTGCATGTGATGTCGTTCGAGGTCCGGTATTAAAATGACATGTGATGTAATTTGGAGTCCACTTCTTAAATGACATGTTATGTAAACATCATGTTGAGTTATTGCAGTTGCAGTGGAATGTATTTATTATTATTTTATTTTATTTTGTTGAGAACATAATCATGTGAATCAATCACAATTCGGCAAATAAGCATGATATATTTTCTAGAATATACAATGATATACTAGCCCACATAAATTAGTTTAAAGTACTCACTCAAATCTTACGGTAGCATCTGCTAGGAACTTCTTATCAAAAAGCCAGCGGAAAAACACATCCAAACTGAAAACAAAATCTGAATTTTAAAGAAAGTCCTTCATTGAAATATTCCAATATTTAAAGCAATAACAATATTTGCATTAATCCAGTAGACTTTCACAGCTATCCTCCATGATAAAGAAGTCTATTTAATTTCTTTATAAAAAACCATGCTACTAACAATATTAGGTATGGAAATACTTAAATGTTAACTCCCTCTCAATCCCTCCATCTTTTTATCTCAGCACAGTTTCATCTACTGAAAGCATTCACCTGCTCAGGCCCAGGGATGGCAGCAGCAGCACCATGAAGATTAAGAATGTGTAACACTTGTGCATAGTGGTCCTGTTTTCTCCTGACCTGTCTCACACACACACACACACACACGCACACACACGCACACACACGCACACACACGCAGACACGCGCAGACACACGCAGACACACGCAGGCAGACACACACACACACACACACGTTCATATTAAGAAAGAAAGAGAAAAACAGACACATTACAAAGCTTGACAAGGGTTAGGGCTAGAGGCCAAGGCTGCTCTGTGGGTTAGGGCTAGGGTCCAAGGCTGCTCTGTGGTTTAGGGCTAGAGGCCAAGGCTGCTCTGTGGGTTAGGGCAAGGGTCCAAGGCTGTTCTGTGGGTTAGGGCAAGGGTCCAAGGCTGCTCTGTGGGTTAGGGCTAGAGGCCAAGGCTGCTCTGTGGGTTAGGGCTGGGGTCCAAGGCTGCTCTGTGGGTTAGGGCTAGAGGCCAAGGCTGCTCTGTGGTTTAGGGTTAGAGGCCAAGGCTGCTCTGTGGTTTAGGGCTGGGGTCCAAGGCTGCTCTGTGGGTTAGGGCTAGAGGCCAAGGCTGCTCTGTGGGTTAGGGCTAGGGTCCAAAGCTGCTCTGTGGGTTAGGGCTGGAGGCCAAGGCTGCTCTGTGGGTTAGGGCTAGAGGCCAAGGCTGCTCTGTGGTTTAGGGCTGGGGTCCAAGGCTGCTCTGTGGGTTAGGGCTAGAGGCCAAGGCTGCTCTGTGGGTTAGGGCTAGAGGCCAAGGCTGCTCTGTGGGTTAGGGCTGGGGGCCAAGGCTGCTCTGTGGGTTAGGGCTAGAGGCCAAGGCTGCTCTGTGGGTTAGGGCTGGGGTCCAAGGCTGCTCTGTGGGTTAGGGCTAGAGGCCAAGGCTGCTTTGTGGGTTAGGGCTAGAGGCCAAGGCTGCTCTGTGGGTTAAGGCTAGAGGCCAAGGCTGCTCTGTGGGTTAGGGCTAGAGGCCAAGGCTGCTCTGTGGTTTAGGGCTGGGGTCCAAGGCTGCTCTGTGGGTAAGGGCTAGAGGCCAAGGCTTCTCTGTGGGTTAGGGCTAGGGTCCAAGGCTGCTCTGTGGGTTAGGGCTAGAGGCCAAGGGTTAGGGCTGGGGTCCAAGGCTGCTCTGTGGGTAAGGGCTAGAGGCCAAGGCTGCTCTGTGGGTTAGGGCTAGGGTCCAAGGCTGCTCTGTGGGTTAGGGCTAGAGGCCAAGGCTGCTCTGTGGGTTAGGGCTGGGGTCCAAGGCTGCTCTGTGGGTTAGGGCTAGAGGCCAAGGCTGCTCTGTGGGTTAGGGCTAGAGGCCAAGGCTGCTCTGTGGGTTAGGGCTAGAGGCCAAGGCTGCTCTGTGGGTTAGGGTCCAAGGCTGCTCTGTCGGTTAGGGTTAGGGTCCAAGGCTGCTCTGTGGGTTAGGGTCCAAGGCAGCTCTGTGGGTTAGGACTAGGGTCCAAGGCTGCTATGTGGATTAGAGCTAGTGTCCAAGGCTGCTCTGTGGGTTAGTGTTACAGTCCAAGGCTGCTTTGTGGGTTAGGGTTAGGGTCCAAGGCTGCTCTGTGGGTTAGGGTTAGGGTCCAAGGCTGCTCTGTGGGTTAGGGCTAGGGTCCAAGGCTCCTCTGTGGTTTGTTGCATTTTCAATTCTGTTGTGGTTTCTTGGGATTCTTATTTAATTATTCTTGTGATTGTCAGTACCTTAAATTAAAATTAATTATACATCCATTTGAATAAAAAAATATAAAAAAACTTTGGGTGGACTCAGTGTGTTTAATCTGGTGAGGTTGGGTTAGGGTTAGGGTCAGTGTTAGCTTACCGTGTCCAGTGAGCCTCAAAGAAAGCAGAGTAGTAGACGATGGTGGGCAGCAAGGCTGAGAAGGCCCACAGCAGGAGGGTGGGGAAGAACTGGGTGACGATGGGATTCTGTAGTCAAAGATTAGGCTGAGGTTAGAGAACACCAAGGATCCCACACAACGTTTACCAGCTCTATGGCCTGGACAGGCTATGCTATAGCTAGGCTATAACTATGTCAGAGAATACAGGGATGAGAGAAGTCAAATTGTTTAGGAGATTTGATGTGGCTGTAGTTCTAAAGCTAATCAACAATCATCCACACTCCACTGCTCCTTACATTGAGGTATTCTACTGGCTTAGTGACGTTGAACTTGTCCATGGTGGAGATGATGATGGCTGGAGTGGTGAGGAAGAAGAGTAGGAGGAAAAGGATGCAATTGATGATGAAGCATCGAATCCACCAGCAGAGGCCCCCGAGAGAAAGGTGTTCCCTGTTCAAAGAGTGAAACACACTTAAAAGAGCAAACGAACCCCCAACATGTTAATCCACTGCATTAAACGTATAACGTACCATAGAGGTGAAAAGTGGAAGTTGCAGTTATCTGGGTGAAAAAGTCAATCTGGCTACCTCCCAGTTATCTGGGTGAAAAAGTCAATCTGGCTACCTGCCAGTTATCTGGGTGAAAAAGTCAATCTGGCTACCTCCCAGTTATCTGGGTGAAAAAGTCAATCTGGCTACCTCCCAGTTATCTGGGTGAAAAAGTCAATCTGGCTACCTCCCAGTTATCTGGGTGAAAAAGTCAATCTGGCTACCTCCCAGGTTCTCTAGGCCAGCATTGTTTAATTTACAGCCCAGTTTTCAAGGCCAGCATTGTTTATTTACAGCCCAGTTTTCAAGGCCAGCATTGTTTAATTTACAGCCCAGTTATCTGGGTGAAAAAGTTTTTTTGGCTACCTGCCCAGTTTTCTGGCCAGCATTGTTTAATTTACAGCCCAGTTTTCTAGGCCAGCATTGTTTTTTTTACAGCCCAGTTTTCAAGGCCAGCATTGTTTAATTTACAGCCCAGTTTTCTAGGCCAGCATTGTTTTTTTTACAGCCCAGTTTTCAAGGCCAGCATTGTTTAATTTACAGCCCAGTTTTCTAGGCCAGCATTGTTTTTTTTACAGCCCAGTTTTCAAGGCCAGCATTGTTTAATTTACAGCCCAGTTTTCTAGGCCAGCATTGTTTTTTTTACAGCCCAGTTTTCTAGGCCAGCATTGTTTAATCTACAGCCCAGTTTGGGGCTAATGGCCTTCCCACAGATAGTTAGTCTCCGCGGGTAAATTCACGTCCACTCTCCAATCTCGTAGTTGCGTTGAGGGAAATGGAGAAATGGCAGCTGACCAGCGGACGTTCTGCGGGTCCGGAGCGTAAGTCACACTCCAGTTGTAGACATGGAGAGCATCGCTGAACTGAGAGGACCGGGGCTCCTGGCGACAGGTACAGTCATGGCACTGACATGCATTGAAGTCCTTTAGGATTCTGGGAAATTAAGTCAAACAAAGAAAAACCTTAATGACAGCTTAACCCAGTGTCCAAAATTAGCTGTGAAGATATCAAAATCAAGACAAGATGCAAAAATAGAAAAAATAAATTAATTTTATTTAGTTTTTAGCACTTTTCTCGAGACTCGAAGCGCTTTACACAAATTGGTCGCCAATTAATTACACCGAACAAACAACGAATGGACCGACAGCTATCAAACACAACACTCAGGCTGAGTGATACCACGGCAGCCAATTTGCACCAGACTTGCTCACCCAACATACTACGACAGACTTACTCACACACATAGGACACACAGACCGACTCCAGTTGAATGGGCAGTGACTGGTCAGGGCACTGGTAGGAGGATGCGGCATGTTTTTTTGATGGTGGGAGGAAACCCACACAAACACGGGGAGAACATGCAAACTCCACACAGGAAGGCCATAGGCTGAGATGGGGTTTGAACCCAGGACCTTCTTGCTGTGAGGCAACAGTGCTAACCACTGAGCCACCGTGCTGCCCAAAGAAGGAAGACAGACAAAATACACAACTGACCCCCCCCCCCCCCCGAACACCCACACCCACCCCCACACCCACCCCCACCCCCACCCCCACCCACACAATCCCCACCCCCATGGCCCACACAAAGGCCATTCAACGGCTTGGTGTTATCAACTCCTCCTTCAGCTTGGCCTCCCGCCGTGTGTAGTAGCTCACTGCCTCTTCCTGAGATACAGGGATTGGGTTAGTAGTGGTACTGTGTGTGTGTCTGTGTGTGTGTAGTAGCTCACTGCCTCTTCCTGAGATACAGGGATTGGGTTAGTAGTGGTACTGTGTGTGTGTCTGTGTGTGTGTAGGCTCATTCTTCCTGAGATACAGGGATTGGGTTAGTGGTGGTACTGTGTGTGCGTGTGTGTGTGTGTGTGTGTAGTAGCTCACTGCCTCTTCCTGAGATACAGGGATTGGGTTAGTAGTGGTACTGTGTGTGTGTGTGTGTGTGTGTGTGTGTGTAGTAGCTCACTGCCTCTTCCTGAGATACAGGGATTGTAGTGGTACTGTGTGTGTGTGTGTGTGTGTGTGTGTGTGTGTGTGTGTTAGCTCCTCTTCGAGATACAGGGATTGGGTTAGTAGTGGTACTGTGTGTGCGTGTGTGTGTGTGTAGTAGCTCACTGCCTCTTCCTGAGATACAGGGATTGGGTTAGTGGTGGTCCTGTGTGTGCGTGTGTGTGTGTGTGTGTGTGTGTGTGTGTGTGTGTAGCTCACTGCCTCTTCCTGAGTTGTAAGGATTGGGCTAGTAGTGGTACTGTGTGTGTGTGTGTGTGTGTGTTAGCTCACTGCCTCTTCCCGAGATGTAGGGATTGGGTTAGCAGTGGTACTGCGGGTGTGTGTGTGTGTGTGTGTGTGTGTGTTGCACCTCCTCACAGCCCGCGATGGCACAGCAGCAGAGGTGTCCGCAGGGCTTGGGGTTGATCATGGTAGGCATGTGCTCCTTAGCCATCAGGTCTGTAAAGAACTTCCTGCTGCGCTCGGTCTTCTTCCTGTTAAAATGAAAACACATTAAAACATTAGTACAAGAACACGCATACACACATACTAAACACACATTAGTACAAGAACACGCATACACAGACTAAACACACATTAGTACAAGGACACGCATACACACAGACAATTATGTCTCTTCTCCATGTAGGGCCTTTTGATTGTACAGCATCTTCAGCCAATGCCATTCGAGCCAAGAATGGCATATGATTAAAACTGCATTTTTTCCCTCACCATCGGCAACTCCTCGGTTTCCCCCTCCCCCCAGGTTACACATTTCACACCCACATCAACAACACCATCCGGTCCGCCTACAAAACATCAACCGAACTCCCAACACCACTGCAGTACACTCTCTTGTCAGACTAAACACACAATTAGTCCAGAACGCTGCCGCACGCATCATCACCAAAACCCCTGCCATCTGTCACATCACCCCCGTTCTGCTCCAACTACACACAGAATAAATTTCAAAATCCTCCTCCATACATTCAAGGCCATCCACAATTAGCCCCTCCATACCTGTCTGACTTTCATATTAACCATGTAGATCTACCTCCTCCATCAACCTGATCGTCCCCCGAATTTTGATTGTACAGCTATGGAACTTCATCAAAAATCTGGACTCAATTTCCTGTTTCCAAAACCACCTCAAAACCCATTTGTTTAGGCTGGCTTACTGTCCCACGTGATGCTTTTTAATGCTCGAAGGCTCCATGCCTTTTTAATTGTATACTACTTATTTTGCTTATTTTATTTTATTTATTTATTTATTTTTATTATTTTTATGAGAACTTTTTTTATATTAACTGCAAAGGCGCCTTATAAATTCAATGTATTATTATTATTATTAAAACCACTATAGGCAACTTTTTTGTATTAACGCATTATCAATACCTTTCTACAGTTTGCACATTGTAATGTCTAAGGAATTTCTTTTAAATCTCTGTTAAGGATCAGTCCTTTTGAAGTCTTAACATTCAATATAAAAGTTGTCTGCTGCCGGGAGTGATCTCCCGTGAAACTGTGACCATTTGCTTTACGGCACAAGGAAGTGAGTCACTGAATCAGGAAGAGATGCCCATACTTGGAGTATAGTTGTTCATGCCAGCGATATGCAGTGACCACGAGCATTCTGCATGTCTTCTTTGCTACGATCAGGGAAAATAATTCCAGCAAGTAAACTGTAGAGGCAGCCAAAACCACCTCATTAGAAAGTACCTACAGCTGCTTTAAATAGTATATATACAGTACTCCGAGTATCCAACCGTAGGAGCAAAAGCTAGATGGATTACGTGTTGTCGTGGGAACAATAAGAACAAACCCTAAAAACAGAAACCTAAGGTGACCTTTCAAAGCTAACCCTGACCCTAGCAGGTTTACCTCTCTCCATTAAGGGACGTCAGCTTGGCCACATGCAGCAGATCCTTGGGTTAGGGTTAGGGTTAGGGTTAGGGTTTACCTCTCTCCGTTAAGGGACATCAGCTTGGCCACGTTGTAGCAGATCCTTGGGTTAGGGTTAGGGTTAGGGTTAGAGTTAGGGTTAGGGTTTACCTCTCTCCGTTAAGGGACATCAGCTTGGCCACGTTGTAGCAGATCCTTGGGTTAGGGTTAGGGTTAGGGTTAGGGTTAGGGTTTACCTCTCTCCGTTAAGGGACATCAGCTTGGCCACGTTGTAGCATATCCTTGCCTCCAGAACAGTGCAGTTCTCATACGCTTGTCTGGAACACAATAGCAGACCAACGACACTCAATGGAATTGAGCACACCACCGTTTCAATCACTTTCTACACGGACTGCATACTATATTTTTGAACAGTGCTATGGAGGGCGAGGTTTGATGGACTTGTAAGGTGTATACAGAGGAGAGTCTGACACAACTAAACCATCTCTCTAAGGTGAAGCAAGCTTCTATGTCTTTCTATTCAGCTGTGTGCATGAAAAGATATACAGAATATACTTATTTTATGGTCCACTCCATGCCTATTATTATAATCATAAGTGTCATTATTATTATTATTTACATATAATACCATCCTCTCCATTCCCATTATTATTATTATTATTACTATTATTATTGTCATTATTATCATTTACATATAATACCGTTCACTCCATGCCTACTTTTATTACTAGTATTATTATTATTATTTACATATACCATCCTCTTCATGCCTATTATTATTATTATTATTATTATTACTATTATTATTTACATATTATACAGTCTACTCCATGCTTATATTATATTCCCTTTCAGTTCAACATGCATCCTGGAAAGTAAGATGTTACAATCTTACAACTTACGAATATATGGTGTAATTCACTTCAATAAATAGAAAAAGATTACATGCACTATTGTGAATTCAAATGTCTAATGATTAGGACCTTTGTACAGTGAAAGTGTGTTGAAAAGTTTAAACTGTGGTACTTTTTGCTCTAACCCTAACCCAAACCTTATTATCAACATACAATATTTAGGCTGTGGCCAGACTTCATAGTTCAGTCTTAAAGATGTGAATGCTGATTAATTAAGGCCAATAGGAACAACTTTCTGCTTTCCTGTATAGAGGAGGCTGACACACCACTCATGGACAGGGGGCTGAGGAAGAACTTACTCAAAGTGTTGCTTTATGTGGGTCTCTTCAGCGTACTTGGAGATGCCATTGATGAATAAAGTGCGTTTCACCTGGAGAGAGAAAACAATTTCAGGGTCAAGCCTTTTTTATGTATTTTATTAACCCAGTAGCCTGGTTATAATGCTTTTTAATACACCTCTCAAATGTAATTGGATTGAGGATATTCTTTAACTGTTATCACAAGATTGGTCTGGGTGGAAAAGAAAGTCTTTGCTTATCTTTGCTTATCCAAGAGCCTATGTTAATATTGATTGTTTACAGTAAAATAATTTTATTTCCAAATTTTTAGGTTTTACTTGTAGTTGAAAAGAAATATTTCAACCATTTGTGGGTCTTTTGGTTAGGGTCTTCCTTGGTTATGGTTAAGGTATTATAGCGTGCCTACCAAGTCGTCTTCCTTGGTTATGGTTAAGGTATTATAGCGTGCCTACCAAGTCGTCTTCCTTGGTTATGGTTAAGGTATTATAGCGTGCCTACCAAGTCGTCTTCCTTGGTTATGGTTAAGGTATTATAGCGTGCCTACCAAGTCGTCTTCCTTGGTTATGGTTAAGGTATTATAGCGTGCCTACCAAGTCGTCTTCCTTGGTTATGGTTAAGGTATTATAGCGTGCCTACCAAGTCGTCTTCCTTGGTTATGGTTAAGGTATTATAGCGTGCCTACCAAGTCGTCTTCCTTGGTTATGGTTAAGGTATTATAGCGTGCCTACCAAGTCGTCTTCCTTGGTTATGGTTAAGGTATTATAGCGTGCCTACCAAGTCGTCTTCCTTGTAGTGCATCTTGGAGGTGTGTCTCCTCATGCTGTAAACTGTCAGGAGCAGATACATGAAAGCAAAGACTGTGTGGAGCCACAGCAGGTTGGTCCTGAAACAGACAAGAAGAGTAAAGTAATAGCAGGCTGGTTATGTAGTAAAGTAATAGCAGGCTGATTATGAAGTGGAGTAAAGTAATAGCAGGCTGGTTATTTAGTAAAGTAATAGCAGGCTGATTATGTAGTGGAGTAAAGTAATAGCAGGCTGGTTATGTAGTAAAGTAAAGTAATAGCAGGCTGGTTATGTAGTGGAGTAAAGTAATAGCAGGCTGGTTATGTAGATATAGGGGGATTGCCTTTCTTACTTCTTGTGTAAATTAGGCCTACTCTTTATACATTTTTGTAGATTATCAATTTATTCATAAATTAATATTATAATCGATCAAGGTGATGAAGTGTAATTTCCTATTGTACGGAGCACCGCCACACAGAATTTTGCTTATACAGGGCTCTGCGGGAAACCCAATCTTTTAGCATTAATTTAATAATGTAATAGTTAATGTTTTCGATCTCAATTCTGAAGTAGTGAAGTCCTATGTTACGAGAATAAATGATTGTATGAAACGAAGCGACACAGTTGGGTTTAAATGCAAAACAATTCTATTTATTTACTAGTCTAAAGAATGCATGATAATTACGTTACTAAAGACTAACTAAATGATAAACTAAAGTGGTTAGTAGGCATTTAACACTATGGTTAGTATCTAAACATACACAGTATAACAGTTAAAATATTGGCAAATTGTGGTAAACACAACACAGCCGAAATTGTCTAGGCTCTCGCATCGAACGCTCAACGTTATGAAAAGCATGTGTTTACGTCACTGTGAGAAGATAGGCGGAGCTATGGCAATGAATACATTTGGTCCTAGGCCTGCTGTTGCGGCTGGACCAAAGTGGAGAAGCTGTTTTTTGTTGTTGTAAAGTTCTGAATTTTAGTTCCTTGTGTGAAGTTTGAAAGTTCTGAAATATAGTTCCTTGTTTGAATAAACGTGGGTTTTGGGTCTTCTTTGACGTGGTCATAAACCTCTTGTAAGGACAACGGTGTGCTGGTTCTGTCTCGGTGATCCAGCGGGTCCTCCGACTCAGTAGATTTGGTTAAAAGCTCTAAATCATTTTGAATAATGTTGGAAGTTGTGAAGTCCTGAACGTGGTTTGAATAAAGGTTTCTTTGCTCTGAAGTGGTGAAGTTTAGTTAGAAAATGTTGCAAGGAGTTTTCCGGCCTATAGTGAGGTCAAAGACCTTATTACTTTGTTCTGAGAGTTGCTGGCAGACTCATGGTTCAAGGAAGGACGGGGCGCAATCATTCAATCCGTAACAACCCGTGGCCTACAGGTTGGGTTTCGGATGTTTAAAAGCAAGACTTCCTGGTTGAGAAACCTATTTATCGGATGTATAGAAAGGAGGTTCCAGAAGGTGGCCGGGGTCATCTGATTGGCCGCAGGCCAGTGAGTAGAGGTGTACATTATCTCACTTGATAAGATCAGGATTGCCAGCTTACCTCATATCGTTTTGTTTCTATTTACGCATATATACTTGGAATATGTTCTATATAACATCTGCAAAGTTTACGAAATGTCATGGTGGACAGCTCTATACCAAACACTACTGTGCTAGCTATGACAGTTCACTTAGAAAAATAAATACACAATATATATATACATATTATTAGAAATACAACAATTGATATTACAATTTCCTTCATCGTTAATGTCCAATAATTTCATTGATTGTTCCTTACGCAACAATTTCTTAATCCCAATGTATTAATCCTTAAGAGTTGCAGCTGAATATGAGTCAAGGTTTTAATGGCCCTTTTTATTGAGAGCACATGGCTCCTCTGGAATGTTCACCAGGGCCATTTTGGCCTGTTCCTCTTCTCTTAACCAAAGACGGGGGAAGATTCTGTGCTTGGTTTCCCTACATCAGGGGTCTCAAACTCAACTTACCTGGGGGCCGCTGGAGGTAGAGTCTGGGTGAGGCTGGGCTGGATCAAGTATTCCACAAAAAAAGGATTAAGTATTCCAAAAAAAGGTACAACTGATCCAATCTTCTCAATCTTTACTAATAACAAGTCAGAACATGCAGAACATGAACGGTTCTTCAGAACATAGGCTTCTCTTACTTCATCCTACTCCTTGCTACCAGAGACTTGGCAGTGCTTCCTCTCACACATCTGAGCCACATTTGGCTTGATGGAGGAAGCAACCGAGACCCTCGGTATGGCTTTAAGATGCTCATCTTTAAGTTTGGACCTGAACTTTGACTTATTAAAGTTCATTGTGGAGAAGAGCTTTTCACACAGATAGGTGCTGCCAAAAAGGCACATGATCCGCTTGAACATCCTGGAAAGCTCCGGGAAGGTGGGGGGCAATTCTCTAAAAAATTGTCCAAGCTTGTCTGCTTTTCCACTCACCTCCCTGAACTTGGCTTTGAGTTCAGAATTGCGCTGCAGGTCAATTAGCTCCATCTGAAGCACAGGGGGGGCATCTTCCACATCGAAGGAGAAGGGGTCAGCAAAAATGTGAAAAGTGGCTCTGTGTGTCTTGAAGTCTGCAAACCTGTGATCAAATTCTTCTTGCATGCTGAGAAATGGCAGAGGTTTGTCTGGGAAAGCTGGGCTTTCCATAACACAAGTTTTGTGAAGAATGCTCTGACATTGTCATATGCAGCACTGACAAGCTGGCCCTGGCCTTGTAACTTCTTGTTCAGTACATTCAGCTGTCACAATCCCTGTCATTGTGGCGCTCCGTCTGTTGTTATTCCAGCAAAACGCTTCCATAGTAAGCCGGCATCCACAATGGAATCACACAGCTGGCGGAATATCTCCTGACCGGTGGTCTGGCCATGCATTGGAATCATTGTGAGCAACTCCTCCATCACTTCAAAATTGTCATCAACACCACAGACATATATTGCGAGCTGCGCAGTGTCAGTGACGTCTGTGCTCTCATTAAGAGCAAGTGAGTATGAATGGAAATGTTTAGCTTTCTCACGCAGTTGATCGTAAATGTTACCTGACATGTCAGAAATGCGCTCTGCCACTGTATTGGCTGAAATGCTGAAGTTGCTAAACTGACCCTTTTTTTCCGGGCAGACTATACTTGCAGCCTGTAACATGCACTGTTTGATGAACTCGCCGTCTTTGAATGGCTTTCTTGCCTTAGCAATCATCTCCCTCACCACGTAGCTAGCTTTGACAGCCGCATCACTCTCTTTGCTTGCTTTCTTGAAAAAATCTTGTTGCCTCGTTAGACATGTTTTAAGTTTGGCGACCCGGTCCTCTCGCTCATCTCCCAGGTATTTTGCATACTCCTCAGCATGTCTAGTTGAGTAATGACGTCTGATGTTATACTTCTTGTGCACCGCAACTTTATCCGTGCATTTAAGACACGTTGGGATGCCCCTGTGCTCAACAAAAAAATATTCCGTCTCCCACTTCTCCTGAAATTGTCTGTGCTCATCGCCAACTTTTCTCTTCATGGCAGGTTTTGAAAAAGACATGACTGGGCCTGGGTGACAAAAACCGTATAGCACTGGGTGACAGGATATATTTTCCCTCCACTCGGTGACAGTCCCGAAACATGTTACAAGTGACCAATTGCTAATTCACGCTGTTGTCATGAGCCTGAGCTATGGTAGTCCACAAGTGTTAAAAAATATAAAACGCCCAGTTGCATGTGAGAAAAAACGCGTGGGCCGTACTAACACCAAGCTTTGATTTCAGGCAGGGGGCCACAAAATATCGGGGCCGCGAGTCTGAGACCCCTGCTCTACATAGTAGTAATAGCAGGTTGGTTATGTAATGGAGTAGAGGAAAAGCAGGCTGGTTATGTAGTGTAGAAAAAGTAATCGCAGGCTGGTTATGTAGTGTAGTAAAGTAATTGCAGGATGGTTATGAAGTAGAGTAAAGTAATAGCAGGATGGTTATGTAGTAAAGTAATAGCAGGATGGTTATGTAGTAAAGTAATAGCAGGATGGTTATTGTAAGGGAAATGTTGGCATCCTCACGGATGTTCAAGCCTAAGCTGTTGTTCCAATGTGGGGGAAGGGTCAGAGTGAAGGCCAGGTCACGAAAGAGACAGTATGTGCCTTTTGGAGACACTGAAGGCTAAAGTTTGGCGTCTTAGGACACGTAGACATCAATTTATGTTATGTCTATGTACGTGCCCTTATTCATGCTGATTACGTCCACTCCCCTCCACCTTGACCAATGGAATGATTGTTTATCTTAGACCAATATGCCCGTTTCAACATTGTCAACTAATCAGAACTTGCTATGTCGTTAGACTGATCTGACTGTGGTAATTTCTCTGTGTAAAGACTCTGAATCAGACTCTGTAATCATCAATAAAATTGTACTTGATCATTTCATGGTTTCTCCCTCTTATTAATTGGTTATTTTCTGTCATAGATTGAAATTATCCATTACAGTAAAGTAATAGCAGGCAAGTTTTGCAGTGGAGTAAAGTAATGGCAGGCTGGTTATGTAGTAAAGTAATAGCAGGGCTACACATGCAATGGTAAAGAGTAAATCCAACTCAAAACATCTATAAACAGAGAACGGAAGTGCTCACCCAGATTTTAAGTTTGCTATTGTTGTTCGTCCGAAGCTGTAAGCATTGTTTTCTATTAGAGTGAAAAATAGAAACAAGAACATTTGCAGTTACCTACATTTATCTTTTTATAATTTATTTAAAAATGTAAGTTAACAATATCTTTGTTACACTTTTTACTAAACATGTTTATGCTAATAAACAGCATTTTTTTTAAACAACTGCAGGGAATTCATGGGCAGAGAACACAGGAGCCATGTCTTAGGGTTAGTTGTTACCCCTACCCTGAACATGTGCTAGGGTTAGTAGTTACCCCCAGGGTTAGCTAACCCAAGCCTTAACATATGCTAGTGTCGGGTTAGTAGTTACCCCTACCTTGAACATGTGTTGAGGCTAGTACTAACCCCTAGGGTTGGCTAACCCACCCTGAACATGTACTAGGATTAGTAGTTAACCCAACCATAGGATAAATAGTTCAGGCTGAATTCACATGACCACAGTTAAGACCAGCACTGCTTTGGCTGTGCCATTGTTTCCTATAAAGTTGAGGTTTGGCACCCAACTTTGCTCTTTAGGTATTCGAATAGAGTGGGGCAACTTTTAATGAGGCAGAAGGAGAAGATTACATTTTTAGGATTTTAACAAGGTGCTTGTTTGCAGAAAAAAACATGACAGACATGATTTATACGTTTAAGCAGAATATTTTTAAATGTTTTATAAAATGACTGGAGGGGGACTTTTATAAATATACCTGTTTATGTACGCTATGCGAGGCAGATAAAGTGATAGGGGTAGTACTACGTATGCAACGTTAGTTTAGCAGCAGTAAATCTCATGTTGATGACGTGTATTTGCACTGCGCTTTGCAGGTGTCTGAACTGTCTCTGCGCCCCACCTCACGGCAAACCAAGTGCACATTTCTTATCATGTGAATGCGTCTTAGTTAACTCTAGGGTTAGCTAACCCAACCCTCAACATGGTCTTTAGGGATGAGGTTAAAAACTCAAAAAGCCACAGGTTTGACCTGCCAGAACGTTGTCCCTATTGATCGATCCAGTCACATTGGGATGGTTTGATTTTGACATGTTTCACGTCGATGAAACTTTGTTTTCACTGTTTTAATTTTAAGTGCAGTGGTTGGATTATAATAATAAAAGTCAACCAATGCAGAGCTTGGAGTTTTAGGGTGGCCAATACAGAAAGGACTCCGGTGGTTGAGATTGTCTTGGTCTGATACCACAACACCCTGTTCAATACACCACACCCACCTCTGCAGAGACCATTAACCTGAGATTAATCCAATTAGCCTATTACCACCCACTGTGTCAAGAGCGGATCAGTTAGAGCCAGAGAACACTATTCACCTGGGGCTGAGGACACTAGGCCAACAGGCTAAGGGGCAACCGGCAACGGGCTGGGGGGAAACCGGCTAACAGCTAACAGGCTAACGGCTAAAAAGCTAAAAGCCAACAGGCTAAGGGGCAACCAGCTAACGGGCTGGGGGGCATCCAGCTAACAGCTAACGGCTAAAAAGCTAAAAGCCAACAGGCTAACAACTAACAAGCTAATGGCTAAAAAGCTAAAGGCCAACAGGCTGGCTAAAGGCTAGCAGGCTAAGGATAATTCTTAAAGCACGGAAAAGAGAGTGGATTCAGAGGATGCACTGGGGGAGAGGAAATAGACTAAAACCTACAAGTACATTAGGGAGGCAGGAGAACAGGTATATTAGGGAGGGAGAGAGAACCGGTATATTAGGGAGGAGAACAGGTATATTATGGAGGGAGGAAGAACAGTTATATTAGGGAAAGAACAAAGGTATATTATGGAGGCAGGACAACAAGTATATTAGGGAGGAGAACAGGTATATTAGGGAGGGAGGAGGACAGGTATATTAGGGAGGGAGGAGGACAGGTATATTAGGGAGGGAGGAGGACAGGTATATTAGGGAGAGAGGAGAACAGGTATATTAGGGAGGGAGGAGAACAGGTATATTAGGGAGGGAGGAGGACAAGTACAGTATATTAGGGAGGGAGGAGGACAGGTATATTAGGGAGGGAGGAGGACAGGTATATTAGGGATGGAGGAGGACAGGTATATTAGGGAGGGAGGAGGACAGGTATATTAGGGAGGGAGGAGGACAGGTATAGTAGGGAGGGAGGAGGACAGGTATATTAGGGAGAGAGGAGGACAGGTATATTAGGGAGGGAGGAGAACAGGTATATTAGGGAGGGAGGAGGACAGGTATATTTGGGATGGAGGAGGACAGGTATATTAGGGAGGGAGGAGGACAGGTATATTTGGGAGGGAGGTGGACAGGTATATTAGGGAGGGAGGCGGGAAGGGGAAATGAGAACAGAGAGGGCGGGAAGGATAGAAGGAAAACAGGGAGGGAGGAGGAAAGGAAAACAAAGGGAAGAAAAAGCTGACAGGAGGGAAATAACCCTGTTATTCAACTTCTGCTTGCCTATTTTTGCAGCTGTAAAACAGGAGAGAAGAGCACATATACTTAACATGACATTTTCTTATAAAATGACTAACTATAAAATGACTAAACTCAGTTTTATTTTGCAGTCCTTGCATAATCAATTCCAACATATTGAAAAGTAGAAAAACGCATAACTGATGTGCATGGTTGAAATGACAGTGTGGGTATACAGTATACACTGTAAGAAAAACATACACCATATCTACATTTATGTATATACACTGTAAGAAAAACATACACCATATCTACATTTATGTATATAGGCTCTAATCTAGTCTAATAATCTGCTAGTTGCCTCCCATCTATATTCACTCCCATTCAAAGACTTTGTTCTCATTGCTCTGGAATATTTAGACTTTTGGACTTTTGTTTGTGTAGATGATGTGCTACAACTGATCTAAAACTACAGCACAACACACAAGGGTATACCTTCTTCTGAGCGGGACTCTTGCACTCCTTGGCCTATGAAGCCATCATGGAGCCTCACTGTGAGAGCCATTGAGTAAAGCGTAGGAGTACAACAACAATTTCAAAAGATAAGAAAAAAATATCTTGTTACATAAAGTTGGTTAAGAAAGCTTGAAGGTGACTCGGTGGGCTGGGAAAGGTTAAAGCTGACTCAGTGGGCAAGAAAGGTTAAAGGTGACTCGGTGGGCTGAGAAAGGTTAAAGGTGACTCAGTGGGCAAGAAAGGTTAAAGGTGACTCAGTGGGCTGAGAAAGGTTAAAGGTGAAAGGTGTGTGTGCTGCTCACCTAGGAGGTCCCCTGAGAAGTTGACAGGAAGCACAATGCCGACAGACAGAACGCCCACCACCACCAGCAGTCCGATGATGTGGCGCTGAAAGGACAGATAGTGGACAGCGTCCTCGCCACACTTCTCACGGATCTCTTCATCTCTAGAGAACGCATGGAGGCATATCAGAAACCTGGCCCGCATTGCTGCATCCGATAAGAACTGACCTCACACAGTCAGCAAGAGGTTCAGCCTGCAGATACCACAGCCATGTACATGTGATATGTGACATGGAGATATGTGATATGAGGATATGTGATATGTGATATGGAGATATGTGAAATGTGACATGGGGATATGTGATTTGAGTATATGAGGATATGTGATTTGAGGATTTGGAGATTTGGGGATTTGTGATTTGAGGATATGGGGATATGTGACATGAGGATATGTGATTTGGGGATATGTGACATGATGATATGTGATTTCAGTATATGTGATTTGGGGATATGTGACATGAGGATATGGGGGTATGGGGATATGTGATTTTAGTAGATGTGGTTATAGGATATGTAATATGAGGATATAGGGACATTTGATTTCAGTAGATGTGATTTTAGGATATGAGGGTTACCTGGAAGAGACTTACTTTATTCTGAAGATGGCAGTAAGCCAGGAGCAGAAGCCCTACGTGAAGTAAAATATCACAAAAACACAAAACATAAGGCCTTATGAAAATACCAATTTAACATTCAAAAGTAAAAATATCCTACAAATAATCATCTTAGTACTTGAACTACATTGTTCCAAGACATACACACAGACGCTGGAATGCTGTTTTCTAGCTACTCTGGTGTGGGTGTTATCAACAACCTGTGCCATTTAGCTAGCCTGGAGCTAAATTAACCTGTGCAATTTAGCTAGCCTGGGGCTATCATTAACCTGTGCAATTTAGCTAGCCTGGTGTTATCATTAACCTGTGCAATTTAGCTAGCCTGGTGGTATCATTAACCTGTGCAATTTAGCTAGGCTGGTGGTATCATTAACCTGTGCCATTTAGCTAGCCTGGTGGTATTATGAGCATGTGTAGCTTAGCTCCCTGTGCCACTTAGCTAAACTGTGTTGTTGAGGTAGTCTAGTGCTATCATTAACCTGCCTTTGAGCTAGTCTTGTGCTATCATTAGCCTTTCATAGGTTTAACAGTTCAGCCACTCAGGTCTATTTAAGATTTCTAGGGGACAGATTTTGCCCATTGCTAATGATGCTAACTACAAAATGACATTGTCAATTTATGTTGCAGAAGGTACACTGTTGTACATGATAAATTAATTACTTAAAGTTATGTTTTTACATTCTCCACATAATGTTTTTTCTGAATGTGTATTTACACCGATCAGCCAAAACATTAAAACCCCTGACAGGTGAAGTCACATTAATCATCTCGTTACACTGGCACCTGTCAAGGGGTGGGATATGTCAGGCAGTAGTAACTTGATGTGTAAGTTGATGTGCAGGAAAAATTTCCAAGTGTAAGGATCTCAGCATCTTTGACCGAGGCCAAATTGTGATTTGACAGGGCAGCTCCAATACTGCAGGTCTTGTGGGGTGTTCCCGGCATGAAGTGGTTAGCACCTGCCAAAAGTAGTCCAAGGAAAGACAACCGGTGAACCAACGACAGGGTCATGGGCGTCCAAGGCTGATTGATGCACGTGGGGAGCAAAAGCTAGCCTGTCTGGTCCGATCCCACAGAAGAGCTACAGTAGCACTAATTGCTGAAAAAGTTCATGCTGGCTATGGTAGAAAGGTGTCAGAACACAGTGCATCACAGCTTGCCACGTATTGGGCTGTGTAGCCACAGACCGGTCAGAGTGCCCGTGCTGACCCCTGTCCACCCCTGAAAGCACCTACAATGGGAATGGGAGTGTCAGAACTGGACCATGGAGCAATGGAAGAAGGTGGCCTGGTCTGAGGAATCACGTTTTCTTTTAGATCAGTGAGGTGCGTGTGCATCGTTTCCCTGGGGAAGAGATAGCACCAGAATGCACTATGGGAAGAAGGCAAGCCGACGGAGGCAGTGTGATGCTCTTGGCAATGTTCCGCTGGGAAACCTTGGGTCCTAGCATTCATGTGGATGTTACATGTACCACCTACCTAAACATTGTTGCAGACCAAGTACACCCCTTCATGGCAACGGTATTCCTTTATGGCAGTGGCCTCTTTCAGCCAGATAACGCGCCCTGCAACACTGCAACAATTGTTAAGGAATGGTTTGAGGAGCATGACAGAGTTCAAGGTGATGACTTGGCCTCCAAATTTCCCAGATCTTAATCTGATCGAGCATCTGTGGGATGTGCTGGAACAACTAGTCCAATCCTTGGAGGCCCCACCTCACAACTAACAGGACTTAAAGGATCTCATGCTACATATTGGTGCCAGATACCACAGGACACCTTCAGAGGTCTTGTGGAGTCCATGCCTCGACGGGTCAGAGCTGTTTTGACAGCACAAGGGGGACCTACACAATATTAGGCAGATGGTTTTAATGTCTTGGTTGATGGGTATAAATACATGTAAATATACATCAAACGCCTGTAGTCTAAAGTAGAATATACCATGGATTTTGGATTTAACATACGGTAGGTGCCTTAAATGGGTTCTCCATTGGCTAAGTTAAGCAATGCTGAGTACACAACAATGGAAAAAGTATTTAATCACTTAGCAGAAGCTGAATGAGAACCATTCCCTGGAGGCCGGCAGACATTACTTTACAATCATTTAGCAGACGGGTTATGATTAGGGTTGGATTAGGGTTACATTAGGTTATGATTAGGGTTACATTAGGTTATGATTAGGGTTATGATTAGGGTTACACTAGGATATGATTAGGGTTATGATTAGGGTTACACTAGGATATGATTAGGGTTACATTAGGTTATGATTAGTTTTAGATTAGGGTTACATTAGGTTATGATTAGGGTTAGATCAGGGTTACATTAGGTTATGATTAGGGTTATGATTAGGGTTCGATTAGGGTTACATTAGGTTATGATTAGGGTTAGATTAGGTTATGATTAGGGTTAGATTAGGGTTACATTAGGTTATGATTAGGGTAGATTAGGGTTATGATTAGGGTTATGATTAGGGTTACAGTAGGTTATGATTAGGGTTAGATTAGGGTTACGTTAGGTTATGATTAGGGTTAGATTAGGTTATGATTAGGGTTACATTAGGTTATGATTAGGGTTAGATTAGGGTTAGCAGATGTGGACGGTTCATATAAATCAAACGCCTCAGGGAGAAAACTAATTCTGATGCCGGATCGGTCTAAATCAGTTAAACATATTATTCAACATGTATCAATGCTGACAAGACCAAGCTCATGTTATTTTCCAATGCAAAGAGTCAGTCACAAAATATCCCTTCAATGGTCACTCTTAAGGGCAAGACAATTGAGAGGGTTAAGTCTTATAAATATCTGGGCATTCTGTTAGACGATTCTCTTACTTTTAAGCCAGATATTCAGTATTTGGTGAAAAAACTGAGGCTTAAATAGCATTTTTATTTGAACAACAAGATGTGTTTTTCATTTAAAGTGAAAAAGAGACTCGTTGCGGCTACATTTTTACCTGTGTTGGAGTATGGGGATCTTTGGTATTTACATGCCTCTGCACAGGCCTTGCTTATGATTGACACAGTATGTAATGCTTCCCTTTGATTCATAACAAGCTGTAAAGCCTGGACTCACCACTGTGAGATTTATTCCCGGGTAGGATGGCCTGCTCTGGTAACCCACAGGCAAACACACTGGTATACTTTTATAAGCAAGGCAATTCTTGGTCTGCTCCTATCCTATTTAGGTTGTTACATATCACAGAAGAGTGCTGGACATTATTCTTTGCGATCAAATTACTTTTACGCATTGTCAGTACCCAATGTGCGTACAGTGAGTGGGAAAAGGGCTTTTATGTATTGTGCTCCCTCACACTGGAATATCTTGCAAAATGTTTCAAAATTGAATGATTTGGTTTCTCGCCCTGCTTTTAAATCCATTTTAAATGACTGGGAGAGTAAATCATTAGGGTGTAAATATTTTTAATTGAAATTTTTGGACACGTGGCTTGTACTATGCTGGTTCATTGGTTATTTATTATGTTTTTTATTTATTACTACGTTTTTGTAATCACTTGTTTAAATCTGTGCTGCTGCCTATCTTGGCCAGGACACCCTTGCAAAAGAGATTTTATTAATCTCAATGGGATCTTTCCTGGTTAAATTAAGGTTAAATAAAATTAAAAAATAAAACATAAATTAAACACTCTGGGAGGGAGAAAACAACACTGGACTAGTGACACATAGACTGGTGGGTTACATAGACTAGACTAGGGTTACATAGATTGGTGGGTTACATAGACTGGACTAGGGTTACATAGATTGGTGGGTTACATAGACTAGACTAGGGTTACATAGACTGGTGGGTTACATAGACTAGACTAGGGTTACATAGACTGGTGGGTTACATAGACTAGACTAGGGTTACATAGACTGGTGGGTTACATAGACTAGACTAGGGTTACATAGATTGGTGGGTTACATAGACTAGACTAGGGTTACATAGATTGGTGGGTTACATAGACTAGACTAGGGTTACATAGATTGGTGGGTTACATAGACTAGACTAGGGTTACATAGATTGGTGGGTTACATAGACTAGACTAGGGTTACATAGACTGGTGGGTTACATAGACTAGACTAGGGTTACATAGATTGGTGGGTTACATAGACTAGACTAGGGTTACATAGACTGGTGGGTTACATAGACTAGACTAGGGTTACATAGACTGGTGGGTTACATAGACTAGACTAGGGTTACATAGATTGGTGGGTTACATAGACTGGACTGGGGTTACATAGATTGGTGGGTTACATAGACTAGACTAGGGTTACATAGACTGGTGGGTTACATAGACTAGACTAGGGTTACATAGATTGGTGGGTTACATAGACTGGACTAGGGTTACATAGATTGGTGGGTTACATAGACTAGACTAGGGTTACATAGATTGGTGGGTTACATAGACTAGACTAGGGTTACATAGACTGGTGGGTTACATAGACTAGACTAGGGTTACATAGATTGGTGGGTTACATAGACTGGACTAGGGTTACATAGGTGGGTTACATAGACTAGACTAGGGTTACATAGACTGGTGGGTTACATAGACTAGACTAGGGTTACATAGACTGGTGGGTTACATAGACTAGACTAGGGTTACATAGATTGGTGGGTTACATAGACTGGACTGGGGTTACATAGATTGGTGGGTTACATAGACTAGACTAGGGTTACATAGACTGGTGGGTTACATAGACTAGACTAGGGTTACATAGATTGGTGGGTTACATAGACTGGACTGGGGTTACATAGATTGGTGGGTTACATAGACTAGACTAGGGTTACATAGACTGGTGGGTTACATAGACTGGACTGGGGTTACATAGATTGGTGGGTTACATAGACTAGACTAGGGTTACATAGATTGGTGGGTTACATAGACTAGACTAGGGTTACATAGATTGGTGGGTTACATAGACTGGACTGGGGTTACAGTCACTGGACTAGGGTTACATAGATTAGACTAGGGTTACAGTCACTGGACTATGGTTACATAGACTGGACTAGGGTTACAGTCACTGGACTAGGGTTACATAGACTAGACTAGGGTTACAGTCACTGGACTAGGGTTACATAGACTAGACTAGGGTTACAGTCACTGGAATAGGGTTACATCGACTAGACTAGGGTTACAGTCACTGGACTAGAGTTACATTGACTGGACTGGGGATAGTCACTGGAATAGGGTTACATAGACTAGACTAGGGTTACATAGACTAGACTAGGGTTACAGTCACTGGACTAGGGTTACATTGACTGGACTGGGGTTAGTCACTGGAATAGGGTTACATAGACTAGACTAGGGTTACAGTCACTGGAATAGCGTTACATAGATTAGACTAGGGTTACAGTCACTGGAATAGGGTTACATAGATTAGACTAGGGTTACAGTCACTGGACTAGGGTTACATAGACTAGACTAGGGTTACATAGACTAGACTAGGGTTACAGTCACTGGACTAGGGTTACATTGACTGGACTGGGGTTAGTCACTGGAATAGGGTTACATAGACTAGACTAGGGTTACAGTCACTGGAATAGCGTTACATAGATTAGACTAGGGTTACAGTCACTGGAATAGGGTTACATAGACTGGACTGGGGTTACAGTCACTGGAATAAGGTTACATAGACTAGACTGGGGTTACAGTCACTGGAATAGGGTTACATAGACTAGACTAGGGTTAGATAGACTAGACTAGGGTTACAGTCACTGGACATTAAACTTACATAACCGTTTTGTTTTTTTCAGATATCGTTATTGTTGATTTTACTTTACTGTTCATACATTTGTTTAACAGCGTATTAAACAAATAGGGATATTCGAAAATGTAGGTGGTCCGAGAGTTGTTTTTTTATTGGATAAGTGGTTCTTGGTCTGAAAAAGTTTGAGAAACACTGGACAAGGGTAATATGGACTGGACTAGTCTAACAGACTGGACCAGGGTTACATAGATTGGATTAGGGTTACAGTGTAAATACTCGCGTCACATTGACTTCAGGTGAGCGGGTGCTACCAGGTTAGGGTTAGGGTTGAACGATTTGGGGAAAATATCTAATTGCGATTTTTTCTGGCAGATATTGCGTTTGCGGTTTGATATGTGATATATATATATTTTTAAAGTAAAGCTTCGGTTCAATATTCACTGTATAATATATTTAAAACATGTGATGGGGCATTACCACCTGAGATACCGTCAAAATATTACCTGCACTATATTTTAGTGCAAGGATCAGAACTGAAAAGATATGACTTGATTTCAACAATGAATGCCTATTTTTTATTTATTTATTATTATTCTTTTTTTTATTTTTTTATATTGGCATAGAATGTAGAACAATCAAACAGAACAATTTCCTCAAAAGCTGTCACTGTTAAGTTAAATAAGGCACTAAAACAAATCTAGAAAATAGGACCTTTCTGTAAACGATCTCCTGCCTGAAACACTGGCTGCCTACGCACGGTGTAAGAGAGGGAGTGAAGGAGAGAGAGCTGCCCGCTATAATCTGCGATTACTCTGAGCAGAATGCACGGGAAAAAATGACAGTTTAATAGATTTGAATAGATTTCTCACGTTTTCCTTAATGGTAAGAATAGGTAGCTAGATGTGCTGCCATTTGCTTGTTAGACATAAAGACAGTAGGACAGTCTGAAAAATAGCAAAATGTAGCGAAAAATGGTAAATTGAAAAAAAAAAATGTCCTTGAGTTTCGTGTCCTTGTTGGTGGGTATATACGTAGTTGCATTAGGCCACTTCTGTTTGGTGAGCATGACTTGCACATGAACAGCACGACACTTCTGAGGCTTAGGGTTAGGGTGAGCGGGTGCTACAGGTTAGGGTTAGGGTGAGCGGGTGCTACCAAGTAGATTGGATGGGAAAGAGGGACTAGAGTTGGGGAGATGAGGAGGCGTTTCTTACGTTGTCTCTCTGTTCAAAGTCCACCGAGCTGGAAACTGAGGTGAGGCGCTCGTATCTGTCTGGCGTTTCTGACTGCATTGCTGAAGCCACACTGTAAACCCACAACAGAGGAGTCTGGGTTATCTTTAACCCAACAGAGGAGTCAGGGTTAGGGTTATCTCTAACCCAACAGAGGAGTCAGGGTTAGGGTTAGCTCTAACCCAACAGAGGAGCCAGGGTTAGGGTTAGCTCTAACCCAACAGAGGAGTCAGGGTTAGGGTTATCGCTAACCCAACTGAGGAGTCAGGGTTAGCTCTAACCCAACAGAGGAGCCAGGGTTAGGGTTAGCTCTAACCCAACAGAGGAGTCAGGGTTAGGGTTAGCTCTAACCCAACAGAGGAGTCAGGGTTAGCTCTAACCCAACAGATGAGTCAGGGTTAGCTCTAACCCAACAGAGGAGTCAGGGTTAGGGTTAGCTCTAACCCAACAGAGGAGCCAGGGTTAGGGTTAGCTCTAACCCAACAGAGGGAGTTAGGGTTAGCTCTAACCCAACAGATGAGTCAGGGTTAGCTCTAACCCAACAGAGGAGTCAGGGTTAGGGTTAGCTCTAACCCAACAGAGAGCCAGGGTTAGGGTTAGCTCTAACCCAACAGAGGAGTTAGGGTTAGCTCTAACCCAACAGATGAGTCAGGGTTAGCTCTAACCCAACAGAGGAGTCAGGGTTAGGGTTAGCTCTAACCCAACAGAGGAGCCAGGGTTAGGGTTAGCTCTAACCCAACAGAGGAGTTAGGGTTAGCTCTAACCCAACAGATGAGTCAGGGTTAGCTCTAACCCAACAGAGGAGTCAGGGTTAGGGTTAGCTCTATCCCAACGAGTGTTGAACCTAAAAGCTTAACTCCACCTCTATCTGTTGATCTCATGGGCTGAAATGTATTATTAGACCATATTTAAGTACATTTTTATGCAGATGACACCATTCTTTATTCCTGTGCTCCATCCATGGAACAGGCAATGTCAAACCTGACAAGGGCATTTGTGTACAAAAATCCCTTAGAAATCTAAGATTAGTCCTTAATGAGTCAACAACTAAATACAGTACATGTTTTTCTCAAGGGCCAAAAAGTTAGATTATAAGGCATATAACATTTGCTCCCTTAATGGGCCCCAAATTGAGCGTGTTGCAATTTACAAATACTTGGGAATTTGACTAGACGAAAAGCTATCACTTAAGACACGTGCTTGAACTCACAAAGAAGGTAAGGATCAGACTTGGAGCTCTATATATAATAAGGTCATGCTTTTCACTTGAAAATAGAAAGACAATTGTAAAATCTACTCTCGTCAGTCATGGATTATGGTGATAATGTGTATATGCATGCAGCCCCAACTATTTTAAAGTCCCTTGATGCAGTTTACCACAGTGCTTTGCGTTTTGTAACTGGGGATAGTTTTAGAACTCATCATTGTACACTGTATATAAAAGTAGGATGGTCTTCTCTTAGTGACAGGAGAGAAAAACATTGTCTCTTTTTTGTTTACAAGGCATTGCTGGGCAAGTTACCCATTTACCTTACGTCCTTATTAAAACACAAATCCAGTAGTTATGGTACACGCACACAAGACTATATAACCCTTGAAAGCAGTTTGTTTCTGTTGAACAATTTAAACTTTTACTGGAGGATTTGGGAGCTGAAGACTGTTCTTGGTTTGGTTGAAACCTGAATATTTTGCTGTATTGTAAATATTGTATTGAAATTTATTTTATTTTTTTTGCTGATTTTTATTTATTTGTTGTTGTTGTTGTTGTAATTGATATATTCTGCCTTTAAACAAGACACTGCTGGAAAAGAGACCTGAGGGGGTATTCCATCAACCATGCTAATGAAATCGGCACTTAATAGAAAAAGCCTGGCTTGAAAGAACGTCAACTTTCACTTATGCCTCAAGCCGTTCCATTAACACAATTCAGCCGTCTCCAGTCAACGTTAACTCAAGCCAGGCTTGTATAAACTGGCATTATGTGCGCACACAGAGAAAAGAAGCAGCCCGGAACAATCGATTGTCTAAAAGAAGATAAAATGTCGCAAAAATCAGAAAGAGCGGTGCTATTCTCGCGAGAAAAACATGTCAAAGGAATTTGCCACTGACTGTCTCATCACCAAAAAGGTAAATACTGCCGTGATTTTCAAGGCGAGGGAAATTCGTGGCCAAAAATTGCAGACAGATTAAATGCGTATATTAGATGCTTACTTTTTTATATAAATCCTATATTTTATAATTATAATATCTGAGATGTGTTTAATTTTCAGAAGAAAATTGCTTGCCCTGATAGCTCATCAGCCAAAGAGTGCGTGATACAGATGACCAGTCCTAAAAGCAGGGACACAGGTTCGATCCTGGCCCGAGGTCAGCTGGAAGTGGTCTCCTGTCTATCTTTCCATTGAAGCATAATCGTTGGGTAGTTAATATTTATTTTAAATATGGTGACAAAGAAATGTCATTTTCAATGTAACATTGTATTTTATATAGATTTCTGTCACAAATAATGCAATTACAATTATCAAATGGAATGCCACTGTGGACATTGATTTGTCATTTCAGCATTTTTTTATGTTTGACGTGGGAAGGTTATTGCGAACACAGGAAAAGAAAAACTATGAACACGTATATTCATGCTTGGTCACACTGATAAAAAGGGCTGAACCTACGTATGGTTTCCGAACACGGACATAAGTTAAGTGACAAAGTGGAGCGAGCGAGAATAGACACTTGACGGAACTGTCTTTTGGGATTTTGTTTCCGCCTGTTGGATATTCTTTGTTACACAGCTAAACTAAGCTTGACAGTTAGCCTGCTACAGAGCAGGCTAGTTCAGTGGTATAAATTACCTTAGCCACAGTAATGAAACGAATCTCTCACTAAAATCAGCCAGACCTATCTACTGTAAATAAGACAGGCTTTTTGTTGTCTAGCTTGATGGAATACCCCCCTGGTCTCAGTCGGTTAACCCTGTATAAATAAAACAAATAATAATTTACATACGATTATTTAAAAAATAAAAGTTTGCTAAAACATTCAAGTTCCAATTCTTGCTGTTACAAATAAAACCAGAAAGCCAGCAAAATAGAACACTTTGGAGGTAAACAACCAAATGCTGAAGCAGAATAAGTTAGTTTGCAGGGATCGCATTCATAGCACAGGTCATCTTGTAGAAGCCATACCTTCAGATCCCAGTGACCTGTCTCGTGGCCTCAAGGCACCTTGGTTAATATCATGGAAGAAACTAATATCCAGATCCTTGATTCACATTGATTTGTGTAGATGTCACGCACATTATGTGTGACATATAACAAATAATGTCTGATGATAATACTTAAAGCTAATATTTTGGAACACAGAATAGTGTATTTACTTGGACTCACATTCTGTAACAGTACTCAAGGATTGGATAACTTTGAACAAACACATTCTTGGAATCATTCCCTATTTGAAAATGTTAAAGTACATGTAATAATGGTTCTGTTCGCTCTCACTGTTGAACAACCAGGATGTATGAATTGATGGCATGCTATTAATACTGACTCAATTTGCAGCATAACTCAAAATTAACCCTTTCAGAATGGAGGACGATTTGTGCCAATATTAAATAATTCATAAATAAATAATAATAATAATGTAATAAAAACCATTAAATAAATAAACTGTGAAACGTTGACTGAAATAATGAAATGTAACACATTTAATTATTTATAGTATATACATACATTTCAGTTTTAATTATTTATTTCTACATAAAACATTTTTTTTGTCACATATAATTATTTATTAAATTATTTCATGGTAGTTGGTGCTCTCTGCACTGTGAATATTTTTTAATTTTTTAATTTGCATGCTCATTGCTTACACAAGGAATAACTTAGTTGTTTACAGCCATCTCCTGACGTTGGAGCAGATTGCAATAGTTCCGCCATGACAATCAGTTGATCGAGACTGGCTGGGTTGTTTACAAAATTCACCCAATAGGATATTAGATTCCGCCCACTGCCATTGATGGATGAAGTTGACAGATTTATTTATTTCACAGAGGGAACACCAACATAGATATAGACACTGCACATATGTATATCTTTTTTTATATCATTTCATACTGCACTTTGTAAATTATGTTATTTAAACACTGCTAAAAGCACTTCTGGTTGAGATGCAATCTGTATTTCGTTGCTTTGTACTTGTGACATGCGCAATGACAATAAAGTTGAATCTGATCTGATCTGATCTGAACTACCATGAAATAAATAAATAAATAGATAAATGTGACAATAAATAAATGTAGAAATAAATAATGAAATATATAGTTATATAAATAAATAAATAATTAAATGTGTAACGTTTCATTTTTTATTTATTTAATTATTTAATATTGGCACAAATCATCCTCCATATTTCAGTGCAATTAAATATTTTTTGGGCATTAACAGGCGATTTATCCTGACATCTAGTAGTTAAGATCAGAATGAGTAAACTTTTTCAACCCCTTTTCTTAAAATACTTTTTGTGACAACCATTTTGTGTGTCAAGCTGCCTACTGAGAAAAGAAAATGAACGAAAGGAACTTCATTGCTGTCTGTGGTAATGTGTGTGCTAGCAACACAGCTACCATCACAGAGGGACTTCTGTGTTAGCGTGGGGTCATGTGTGTGCTAGCTACACAGCTACCATCACAGAGGGACTATTCTGTGTTAGCGTGGAGTAATGTGTGTGCTAGCTACACAGCTACCATCACAGAGGGACTATTCTGTGTTAGCGTGGGGTAATGTGTGTGCTAGCTACACAGCTAACCTCACAGAGGGAATATGCTGTGTAGAGTGGTAATGTGTGTTCTAGCCACATAGCTAACATCACAGAGGGAATATGCTGTGTAGAGTGGTAATGTGTGTGCTAGTCACGCAGCTAACATCACAGAGGGAATATACTGTGTAGAGAGTGGTAATGTGTGTGCTAGCCATGCAGCTAACATCACAGAGGGAATATACTGTGTTAGTGTGGGGTAATGGGTGTGCTGGCCACACAGCTAACATCACTAAGGGAGTATGCTGTGTAGAGTGGTAATGGGTGTGCTAGCCACGCAGCTAACATCACAGAGGGAATATACTGTGTTAGTGTGGGGTAATGGGTTTGCTGGCCACACAGCTAACATCACAGAGGGAATATACTGTGTTAGTGTGGGGTAATGGGTAGCTAGCCACACGGCTAACACCACAGAGGAAGTATCTACACATCCACTGGTTTTACCTGTTCACAGGCTCATAATTATTCCTGTCTCGTCGTCGACTGGGTTAATTTCATGAGGGGAAAAGGCAAGCATGCACGCGCAAAACATATTAATAAAAGCAAGCTTGTAAAAAAGATTAAATCACACAACAAATCACACAATGTGCAAATCAATTTGTCTGAAAACAGATGAGTGGCAGGAGTCAGTGATGGCATGGCAAAGCCCTGGTGACTGAACTGCTTAGATTGAAGAAACATGATCACATGAAACAAAAAGACCAGTAGTAGCCTTACACCTCATCACCTTCTCAGGTCACACACACACACACACACACGTCTAATATTAACACAGCACATTGCTGTATACAAACCCAGTACACACTAAACAGAAAGAGAAAGGAAGGCACCAGTGAAATCTCATCATGCAGCCCAATAGCAGCGGAGAGGAAAAAAAACATGAATAAAGGAACATACTATTCTCGCTCTTCATGTCTGTGCAGCTGGTTCCTCAATCTTTGAACAGAAAATTCAAACAAAATATGAATGGTAAAATGGCATAAGAAAGAAGGCAAGAGCTTACGTGTGTTATAGTGGATTGTGATGTAGAGAATGCGTTAGTGTATTGTGATGTGATGTATAGAGTGTGTTATAGTGCATTGTGATGTATGGAGTGTGTTATAGTGTATTGTGATGTATAGAGTGCGTTATAGTGTATTGTGGTGTGTAGAATGTATTATAGACTTATAGGTGCAATGATAATTAGTTATAGTGAATATATAAATGCACAGGCTGGGTATCAAACATGCTAATCATCTATTCCAACATCATAATTTCCTGTTTTCTTTAAGTATAAATTTAAAAAATGTCAAACTCCCTTATTCCCCAACCAACATATGAAATCTTAGAAATTAATTGAGACAAAATATGAATAGCTTTTCTAAATCCACTAATGGGTCATAAAAAATGTTTGCCTGCACAGAAAGTCCCATGTCGACAAGAGAGGATGAATAGACACAACAATAATTGCCTGTGCAGCTATTGCGTGACCAGTGAACGAACGACTCAGACCCAGCTGAGGGTGAACTACTCATTTCTGTTTCCTGTCCTGTCTTTCAAGTCTTTCGTTCACTTTTCACGTGACTGCTACTCTGCTGGGCTTAGCGAGTGAGATTGTTATTTGGCTGTATGGTGTGATTTTACTTATTTATTTGTATTTAACATAGTTTGTTTAGCAGAGTGTGTAAGGGTGTGTATCCAGCACGTTATTGCTAAATGCAAAAACTTACAACCTGAAAATAAATAAATAGGCTACATCTTAAAGTTATAGGCTATCAATATTCAACTATTGATTATATTCAACCATCAACTATTCAATATCAAGAGTTTTTGGCTAAATACAATACATCACGTTTCAGTAAAGTGGTATATTGCAACTGCTTTTAGGGGACTTAATTATCATAGTGAGTTAATCATAACTATGGCGTAATCGTGACTACATAACCATGGCGAACTAAACATTTCTCTTTTCTATGATGAGCCTATCTATCACGTGAAAATTGAACGAACGAATCAGACCCGAAGACCCATTTGAGGGGTGAACTACTCTTTTCTCTTTCCTATACTAAGCCTATGGGGCTGTCACGTGCAAATTGAACGAACGACTCAGACCCGAAGACCAAGTTGAGGGGTGAACTATTAATTTCTCTTTCCTATACTAACCTATGCTGAACGAAATTAACGAATGACTCAAACACAACTGTTCACACAACAAATCACTCTCTGAGACTACTCGTTAGTCTCGAGTCATTTCAAAGATTCGTTCAAAATGAACTAATTGTTCATGGACGATACATCACTAGTCCCTACCAATAATCTAGTACACAGCTTTCGTTAGGTAATTTTATCCACTCCAGTGACCCCTCAAAATTGTTAACAGTAACAGTAAGTTGACGTTTCCCCTCCCACCTCCAAAGTTGTAAATTTGTTTGGTTTAGCAGTCGCTCATCTAAATCGTGCAACACTGATGTTGCACACCCGCAGCAATAAGAAACCACAGGGACCGCTGCTTAGCATGAACACAGACTCCACAGCTAACACAAGACCTGCTGCTTAGCAAAAACACAGACTCCACAGCTAACACAAGACCTGCTGCTTAGCAAAAACACAGACTCCACAGCTAACACAAGACCTGCGACTTAGCATGAACACAGACTCCACAGCTAACACAAGACCTGCTGCTTAGCATGAACACAGACTCCACAGCTAACACAAGACCTGCTGCTTAGTGTGAACAGACTCCACAGCTAACACAAGACCTGCTGCTTAGCGTAAACACAGACTCCACAGCTAACACAAGACCTGCTGCTTAGCGTAAACAGACTCCACAGCTAACACAAGACCTGCTGCTTAGCATGAACACAGACTCCGCAGCTAACACAAAACCTGCTGCTTAGCGTAAACACAGACTCCACAGCTAACACAAGACCTGCTGCTTAGCAAAAACACAGACTCCACAGCTAACACAAGACCTGCTGCTTAGTGTGAACAGACTCCACAGCTAACACAAGACCTGCTGCTTAGCATGAACACAGACTCCGCAGCTAACACAAAACCTGCTGCTTAGCGTAAACACAGACTCCACAGCTAACACAAGACCTGCTGCTTAGCGTAAACAGACGCCACAGCTAACACAAGACCTGCTGCTTAGCATGAACACAGACTCCACAGCTAACACAGGACCTGCTGCTTAGCGTAAACACAGACTCCACAGCTAACACAAGGACTGCTGCTTAGCGTAAACGGCCTCCACAGCTAACACAAGACCTGCTGCTTAGCAAAAACACAGACTCCACAGCTAACACAAGACCTGCTGCTTAGCGTAAACACAGACTCCACTGAGAATCCCAGGTAAGCCTCTTATTGAACATAACCTGTGTGGATGTGACTGCACTCACTTGGATTGGCCTATGCTCTGTCACAGATACTCAGACTCCAGTAGTGCCTTACTGCTCCATTGCAGATACTCAGACTACAGTAGTGCCTTACTGCTCCATCACAGATACTCAGACTACAGTAGTGCCTTCCTGCTCTGTCACAGATACTCAGACTACAGTAGTGCCTTCCTGCTCCATCACAGATACTCAGACTACAGTAGTGCTGACCAAGAGGAATGAAGGGAGGTCAAACGAACAGGAAAAATGCAATATTAGAATGCTTCACGTCTTTACCTGTCAGCATCTGTGACAAGTGCTAGGCGTCCATAATCCCACGCTACCTTTCGTAGAATGGAAAAGATGAAGAGAAGCACCTGATGACAGAAAAACAGTTGTGATGAACGAGCAAGTGAATACTGCAGCGAGTATCTTTTGGGTTAGGGTCAGTGGGTTGGGTTAGGGTCAGTGTTGTGCCTTATCAGGGTTAGGGTCAGTGTTGTGCCTTATCAGGGTTAGGGTCAGTGTTGTGACCTATCAGGGTTAGGTCACAGTGTTGTGACCTATCAGGGTTAGGGTCAGTGTTGTGACCTATCAGGGTTAGGGTCAGCCTAGTGGCCTTTCATGGTTAGGGTTAAAGGACCAAGTTGTGACCTACCAGGAAGCACATGAAGTCCAGAGCCAAAACGGTGGGCACCCCCCCAAAGGGAAGACCCTGAAGCACAGTACTGCGTATCCGGGCAGAATAACAGTAGTCCTTAGACTGGTTGTTAGTTGAGCAGTTATCCCCTCCTGTGCAGGCCAAACCACTTCCAAATATGGCCATGGTCACACTTAGCGCTCTGGTACCGCTCACAGGTGCATCCTAAACCTGCAGAGGACAGTCAGAGGAGGCAAGGCATCGTCACTCAACTCAGACCCTAACCCTAACCCTAACCCAACTCAACTCAGACCCTAACCCTAACCCAACTCAACTCAGACCCTAATCCAACTCAACTCAGACCCTAACCCTAATCCAACCCAACTCAACTCAAACCCTAACCCTAACCCAACTCAACTCAAACCCTAACCCTAACCCAACTCAACTCAACTCAACTCAGACGTCTAACCTCCTACTGATGGTGGTTAGGTGTTTGTTATGGTTTTAAAGTTCATTGCATTAAATTATTCATGCATTTATTACAAGTAGGCTGTACTACTGTAATGGTCTTCTCTCAGGTCTTCATAAAAAATGGCAGCAGCTTGTACAGCATTCTCCTGCTAGACCAAAAAATATGAACATATTACACAAATTCTCAGAGCACTAAATTGGCTCCCTATATGTCAGATAATTGACACAAAATAATCTGTGGCCAAAATACATTACCGACAGGAATCTTCTAGACCCTTCAGGTCATCTGGAATAGGTCTCTTACCCATTCCCAGAGGCAAAACAAAAAAGGTGAACCAACATTTAGGTACTAAGAATAAATACTGGAACCAACTTCCAGCAGATCTGAGACTCGCTCCAAGCCTCACTATCTTCAAATCCATTTTATAAACATGTTCTCAATGAATTGGTCCTTCTTAGCAATTTTATTTCACTTATTGCAATGGTTATAAAATATAAAATTCTTTCTTGGTTTTTGTTTCTTCGTTTGCTTTGTGTGAAGCACATTCAATTGCCTTTGAGTGTGGAATGTGCTCTACAAATACATTTGATTTGTGTGAGAAATGTACTCTACAAATACATTTGATTTGTGTGAGAAATGTACTCTACAAATACATTTGATTTGGGTAGTTCTCTCTTTCCACAGCACCTTATTTCCACTAACAACTAGCTCACTAAAAATATAATTACATAATGGATAACATGAAGCTTTAATATGGGGATTGAGGTCACTTGGGGGAGTAAGGTTTTCTCCCCAGCATTTAGAACACACGGAACAACAATGTGACTACTAAAACGATTATAATAATGACCTCATTTGTATAGCACTTTCATAAACTGAATTACAATGAATTTCTACAGCCTTACAATTAAAAGCAGAAAGTACGTTAAAAATGTACATAAGATGAAATTACTCAGCAAGGGTTATCAATTGAATGCTTCTTCACACCGATGGGTCTTTAGACGGAATTTAAAACTAGATAAGGAGTTGACCAAGCGTACATTTTCAGAAAGGCTGATCCAAAGTCTAGGGCTTTATTGACAACAGCTCTGTTGCCGCTGGTTGAGTCGAGTCTTTGGAGCATCTAGCAGAGCTTTGTCAGCAGAACTGAGTTCACGTTTTTTCTAAAACAGTTTGATAAGTTCTGTGATGTGCTGTGATGGGAGTTTAAAACTCTCTTAGTTAATATATATATATATATATATATATATATATATATATATATATATATATATATATATATATATACACAGTACTGTGCAAAGGTTTTAGGCAGCTGTGAAGTCTTTAAAGTTAGAAAAGATATGATATAAAAAATTAAATATTTTAGTTGTTAATTTTATTATCAAGTCATAAAATACAAAGTGAGGGAAAAGCAAATCGGCATCAAACATTTGGTGTGACCACCCTTCGCCTTCAAAACATCATCCCCTGCCTAAAACTTATGCACAGTACTGCATATATATAAAAATATGGCCTAGTGGATCTCTCAGCTTTTCAGGGAATTAAAGTTTCTGAAGTTTCCCTGTGAGACATCTGAAGCATGAACCTACTCATGTGACCTGCACTGTATCTCATACAAGCGTCTTCTGGGCAAGACTGATAACGGTGGGTGTGTTTGTGTACGACTGACTTCACATACAAAAAAAGGAGCTGGGGGGGGGGGGTTCCCCATAAGGATGCTCTGTCAGCAAAACACACTTATTGGAGTAGACCCTTTTCAACACTATATTGATGTAATGTATCTGTTCAATATGTTTGTGTGAAAATAGGCAACACAGTTTTAGTACAACCGATTTGCTTTCAATGGTAGTCTCATTCATATTGCTATCCGCATCAATAGTAAAATAAAAAGTAAATCCTACTGCTCCTCTGAGAACAAAAAGGTAACCATAATTAAATCTGTATGGTTCTATCTGTCTCTCAATCTCATTCAGACCCTTTTCTAGCCAAGTAACACTAGCTACGGCTGCCTTTTTGATTCAGGAATCACCAATGAACAACCTATAGAAGGTTGAAACACTAGCCTACAGAACGGCCATCGTCACTTAGCACCTTACAGCTGTCAAACCTTCCCACTGACTGCACTGTCCATATATAAAAAATATGCCAGTCACCTGCCCATTTGGCCAGAATAACCCAGAAATTTACTTATGCTGACAGAGACAGGTATTTTTTCAGTTTATTTGGAGACCCTGACAAAGATATTGACAAGGTCTTCCTCTCAACGGGTGTTCAGTTGTTTAGTAATGGCCTACTGCAATGACACACACAGAGGCAAAACAATTCAGAAGCTGAATGTAGCTATCGATATGCAATCATTTTAACTACTGAAAGTCGATGGCGGTGACAGGCCCTGAACATCACAGTGTAACACACAGTCGAAACATTCTGGGACGGTACACGGCCCCAATAATTTTAGCTATCAGAATTAAAACAGAATCTGTAAACGAGTTGTGGCGACATAGCTAACATTGAGCTGCAGCCGTTTTACCTGTCACTCCAATTGGATTTTCTCCGTGCGTCTTCTTTCCAATGGCAATAATCCAAACAAGATAGACTAAATCCCTGCAAATCCACCGCGGTGATGTTTGGAAACCGAAGAATCAGCGGCATTTTGAAATAAAACCATGTTCCGTTGAATGCACAAAAGCATACTTACGATCGGTGAGATTAAAGTTAATATAACTGATCAATATGTAAAAGTGTATCTCTTAGACGGGTTAAACGGTAATGCGAAAATTGACACGGGCGCTTCTGGATTAGAAACGCTGGACCTTTATACAGGACACCCATTCTATCAAGTTGATTTTTCACCATCCTACCGCCAGGAGGCAACAAAACCGTGCTTCCGCTTGACTGTCAGATTATAAATCCCTAGTTGCTGCGGCGGGAAAGCCTTCTATTTGCCTCCAACCTCAATGTTTTGACAGGCTACTAAAAATAAACAATCATCCCTAAACCACCAACAACCACAAACTGTCGGGTTCCCGATTGAAAAGTTAAATTGAGTGCGCAACACAGTTCGTTATGCAGGCTCTAGGTTATTCGGGCTTTAGGCTACATAATAGCATAAAATTAATTTGATTACATTAAATAATCCTATAACGAGCCTTTATCCACAATCATAAACATGGCTATTTTAGTTATGTATAGGGTTAATTATCAAATCCATATGCCTCAAATAAAATTATGTAAATCTTTCTATCCAGTTTGCCTCAAGAACATAACTAGCAAAGCGATTTTTTTTTTGAAATGTGATTTATTTCATTGAAGAATTTCCACACACACAAAAACCTAATAGCAATTAAAAAGTTACTTTAAAATCAAGCAATTTTTAAATCACTCGTCCATTCCTTGAAACGTGGAAAATGTGTAATTTGCACTTCCACTAAAGATTATTGTTGATAATTTACATATACATTTCAGACCTGAACTGTACAAAAATGTAACAATAAATCAGGGGTAGGCTATATTACGACTGCCCGTATAGGATCACTTATAAGGCTAAATACTTGATCTCTTGACGGTGGTAAATAGAAGGCTTCAACAGCAGGGTGGGAATTCATGTTGGTGCATATTTTTCTAGGTAACTACAGCGGGAAAATATAAAAAAATGAATTACTGTTTTGACGACAAACATTGTTCAGTGTGTTGCATCTTATTTCTGGCCAAATTTGTATGCTGTAAATTGTAACTTGAATAATACATTATTTATTTATTTTTCCCCCCGCCTAGATTGACGTAGTGCATAAAGCGTATTTAAGATACAATGTAAGTTGCAAAGACGCTATATGAAATGCAATGCAATTATATATATAATCTAATCTAATATTAGGCTATAATTATTATAAAGCTACAGTGCAATGCAAAGGGATTGCGTTATGAAAGTTGGTAAATGCAACATGCACTTAAATAATCCAATCTTTACACAGATTGTAGGTTTTTCAACAGCATCATATAATCTAATTTTGCACACAAAAAAAATATTGTTTTATAAAAAATGAGTTTATCATTCCTTTGCTGGTTTGAAGGAGTGCAAAAAACCTAACGTCTTACACGTCACCAACTATTGGACAGAGACCATTCTGATTGGTTAACATTTTCTTTACCCAGCGTGCCTAGCGTCAAATACATCATGGCAGCACTGTGTAAGGTTGTTTCAAGTTGGAGGGCTTGCACATGTTTATATCGAAGAAGTACATTGTTCTATACCAAAGTGTTGTACAGCAGCGGTACTGATGAATTAGGAGGAAAATATATATTGGATACTCAGCAACCAGCCACCGAGAAGCAAAAGAGCGGATTTGCGGTCGCATTCGATCAGCACAGAGACCTTCAGCTAAAACAGCGAGATCAGACTGTAGCACACAGCACATCAAGTCTATCCAGAAATGAAAAATCATTTGCGGCGTTGCTGCGACATTCTCCTCTTATACAAATGGGACCAGCCAAAGATAAAAATGTAATTGGTAAAGTCTTTCACGTCGTCAAAGACGATTTGTACATAGATTTCGGAGGTAAATTCCACTGCGTTTGTAAACGACCATCGGTGGATGGAGATAAATACCAACGAGGCAGTAGGGTGCGTCTGCGTCTCGAGGATCTGGAGTTGACGTCGCGCTTCTTGGGAGCCACCATTGATACCACCCTGCTGGAGGCTGAAGCTGTTGTTCTGGGACTTGTTGAAGGCAGGGACGTAAAGACCAAGGAAGAATAGCAAGGGATCAGGAGGACAATACGTGAACGCAGTTAGTAAATCGTGTCATGTTTCCTCACAATTTAGACTTACCCCATTCTGTCATTAAATAAATGTTCGGTAAGCAAAGTGTTTCGTCTTTGATCAGCCTAAAATGCCTTCTACTCGTGGGAACACAGTTTAGTTGGACGGAGTATTTAAAAAAAATGTATTAACTGGATGTAATATCTCATATCTAGAGGAGGGGATACAATAAATCCATTTCATGTTTGTTGTTTTTGTCACGTTTTTCATGCTGATATGCACTGGGTGATTTTACTGATTCTAAAAAAAAAAATTGAATATAGGCCTAGTTGCAATTTTTAATCATAAATATAAAGTCACTAATTAAATCACTGTTGATCGAAAATATTTTAAGGGGAGGATAAATGTCTCTCCGCCAGGGATGGATATTTACATTTCAGCAGTGCCAGAGAACCCCCCCCCCCTTATCGAATCGCACATTGTGTGTTCAGTAGGACGGACAGAATATTTTTAAATACATGTATGTCACAAACTTAAATACAAAGAAGGCCTCATGTCAACCAACTATGATTGGGAATAATAAATAATAATTGGGAATTTCAGTTCGAAAACAATCTCTCACATTGCTCGCTGTGCTCTTACGACTCACTTGATCTACACCAGGTTGTAAAATCATGAGTTTCCATTTGTAAGGTTAAACATGGACTGGTAAAATGAGAAAACATAAAATAAAACTGGTTGTTTTTGAGTTTTGTAAAAATGTATCAGTTCTGACAAGCAAACAAGATTAGTAATATTTTGGAGAATACGAATATATTTTTTTCCAACATGTTTTTTGCTCTGCAAAGAAAAACGTAATTCATAGCATTGGCTACCAGCGGTGTGAGGCTACCTTCAAGTCAGACATTTTTGCCATACCAACATTAACAGCCAGCCATGCGTGAACGTTTTACCCCACCACTTAGCAAAGAGACATAGCACAGTTTGTCCAGTAGATGGAGACTTAACACCATAATATTTTATGACAGATTGAAAGAGATCTAGATGAAGAGTTAATTTGGGGTAGGAAAAAGATAAATTAGTGTGAAAAAGAATAGTGTACATTTGCTTTTCTCTTTCAACATCCCTACCCCATCAAATATAAAAGCTAAAACATACTATACGACTAATTAGGAGAATATGATGCGTTTTGGTTTTCTGTCTGAAAATTCATCAGACAGGGTTAGATTTATTTAAATTAGGTATTTCATGTTTTGGTCACTGACATCCCTAGCTGTTTACCAATGGGCATTTGGAACTGGGACACATCATGAACAGTGCTGAGTCTTTTGCCAGTGTGCATGGGGTGGTAACACTATCTGAAATTAGACATCCATGAATACTACATACAGTGCCTTGCAAAAGCATTCCCCCCCTTGGCTTGTTACTTATTTTGTTACATTACAACCTGTAATTTAAATGTTTTTTTAATATGAATTTTATGTGATGGATCTGCACTAAGTTGGTGAAGTGAATTGAGAAAAAAATATATATTAAAAATTATTTTTAAAAATAAAAATCTGGAAATTGGCATGTGTATATGTATTCACCCCCTTTGCTATGAAGCCCCTCAAAAGTTCTGGTGCAACCAATTACCTTCAGAAGTAACATAATTAGTGAAATGAAGTCCACCTGTGTGTAATCTAAGTGTCACATGATCTGTCAGTATAAACACACCTTTTCTGAAAGGTCCCAGAGGCTGCAACACCACTAAGCAAGAGGGATCACACCATGAAGACCAAGGAGCTCTCCAAACAAGTCAGGGACAAAGTTGTTGAGAAGTACTAGTCAGGGTTGGGTTATAAAAAAATATCCAAATCTTTGATGATCCCCGGAGCACCATCAAATCCATCATCTTCAAATGGAAAGAACATGGTACCACAACAAACCTGCCAAGTGAGAGACGCACACCAAAACTCACAGACCGGACAAGGAGGGCATTAATCAGAGAGGCAGCACAGAGACAAAAGGTAACCCTAAAGGAGCTGCAGAGTTCCACAGCAGAGACTGGTGTATCTGTACATGGGACCACAATAAGCCGTACACTCCATAGAGCTGGGCTTTATGGAAGAGTGGCCAGAAAAAAGCCATTACTTAGTGTTAAAAATAAGAAGGCACGTTTTGAGTTTGCCAAAAGGCATGTGGGCGACTTCCCAAATGTATGGAGAAAGGTGCTCTGGTCAGATGAGACTAAAATTGAACTTTTCGGCCACCAAGGAAAATGCTATGTCTGGCGCAAACCCAACACATCCCATCACCCCAAGAACACCATCCCCACAGTGAAACATGGTGGTGGCAGCATCATGCTGTGGGGATGTTTTTCAGCAGCAGGGACTGGGAAACTGATTCGAGTCGAGGGAAAGATGGATGGTACTAAATACAGGGATATTCTTGAGCAAAACCTGTTTCAGTCTGCCTGTGATTTGAGACTGGGACGGAGGTTCAACTTCCAGCAGGACAATGACCCGAAGCATACTGCTAAAGCGACACTCGAGTGGTTTAAGGGGAAACATTTTAAATGTGTTGGAATGGCCTAGTCAAAGGCCAGATCTCAATCCAATTGAGAATCTGTGGTCAGACTTGAAGATTGCTGTTCACAAGCGGAAACCATCCAACATGAAGGAACTGGAGCGGTTTTGCCTTGAGGAATAGACAAAAATCCCAGTGGCAAGATGTGGCAAGCTCAGAGACTTCTCCAAAGCGACTTGCAGCTGTAATTGCCGCAAAAGGCGGCTCTACAAAGTACTGACCTTAGGGGGGTGAATAGTTATGCACGCTGAAGTTTTCTGTTATTTTGTCCTATTTGTTGTTTGCTTCACAATAAAAAAAATAAATCACATCTTCAAAGTTGTAGGCATGTTCTCTGGATGAAATGATGCAAACCTTCAAACAATCCATTCTAATTCCAGGTTGTGAGGCAACAAAACATGAAAAATGCCAAGGGGGGTGAATACTTTTGCAAGGCACTGTATATCATTAGCCCTGTGATAGACTGGCGACCTGTCCAGGGTGTACCCCGCCTCTCGCCCTGTGTCCGCTGGGATAGGCTCCAGCCCCCCCCGTGACCCTGTACAGGATAAGCGGTAAAGTTAATGGATGGATGGATGTATATCATTAGGCACCCCTTACAGTACATGTAGTATACATCTCTATCATTATACTACATCTCTAGCATTATACTACATGTACACTACATCGCCATCGTTATACTACATCTCTATCATTATAGTACATGTATGCTACATCCAGAGGCGGCTGGTGAAAAATAGTCTAGGTGGGGCTGTACCATATTCAGTCAGCTTCACAAATACAATTAAACACTAACTGCAGGACATCAGTGTTAGGGTTAGGGTAATTTATTAAATGTCAATATTAAACATGTGTGGCGTTCTTACACAATAACGTCTTACTAAAGTCAACTACAAAAACAAATGGGGTCAGGGGAACTTTGTGTGTGTGTCTGGCATCTTATTTTTTTGGCCATCCTGTCATTCTGAGTGGCAAACCAATAAATTACTTAATTATTAAAGTCAGGGATGTTTTAGATTAGTTTTTTCTCCATAGAGAGCATAGCCAGAGCATTCAGGCATTCCAGTGTCATATTCTTCCTCAGGTAGGTCTTGATCATCTTCAAAGTAGAGAAGTGTGTCAGCTTCCATTAAAGATTCTCACAAGAAATGTCGGGTGCATGCAGTTTATTGCATAATCGTCAGACAAAGATTTAAACATACAGATGGTCAAGGATAAGACATGGTTTTGGACATTCTAGCTCCGTCCACATTTATCAATAAAAGCGTAGTGTCAAATTAAACAATGTGATTGTATAGCTTTACAGACATAACATTACTAACGTTAATAACCCACATCACAACCCATTTCCTCAATGCAAAAGTACAACTGCCTAGCTAGCATATCAAAAACACGATACAAAAGGTACACAGTAAATATACTGTACATAAACATATTACACATACCTAGGAAAGATTTAAACATACAGATGGTCAAGGATAAGACACTGTATTCGACATTCCAGCTCCTACACGTAAAAATAACAGTCACAACTTTGTTTAGACCGTACACTTAAACCATTTTGCTCTTGTTAGCAAACATTCTAGATCGTGGTTAATTAGCATACATTCAACAAAACATGTTCACAATGGTATGATCGGCCTGTAAATTGAACTTAACTAAGCCCCACGTGTACTTTCCTTTACTGTTCTATATTAATATTTGGTTGTCTGGTCCAAGCTCTCTTATTTTCTCCTCCAAAGTTCTCCTTTCCAAATGGTTTTGATGAAGAGAATCGAGTTAGCAGGTGCCTGACATCCTGGGTCTTGCATCCGCGTTCATCATGGTCTTCTTCTCTCTGGATCCTATGGCAGACCACAAACCCAACTTTCTCTACCACAGGCGGACTCTGCACATACATGCTTAAAATAAGTAATTATTGTTTATTGTCTGAGAGGACAACCAACCATGCAACAGGCCGTGTATAGGTCTTCTCCTTAACCTTCATGTCGGCTGACCGAACATGACCGTCGGCACTGGGGTGCACTTTGATGACACGCCCGATGGACCAGAGGGCCCTAGGCAGCAGTGGAAATACTATCATGACCACCTCGCCTTCTGTGAGGTTGACTCGCGTCGTATGTCACTTCTGCCGCGTTTGTAGGCAGGGAAGGTAATTTTGGATGAAACTAGACCAGAAGTGCGAGTAACATGATTTTTATTCTGCAAGTGTTTCCATCGACGTCTGCTAATGAACTCCGACTCCGGATATACTACTTGAGGTAGAGGTCCATCTGGCCGCCTCATCAGCAGGAAGTTGGGGGTCACAGGGTCCAGGTTCGCTATACTGATGGACACATAGCCCAAGGGCATTGAATTCAAGATTCCTTCCACCTCTATAAGGACAGTCCTAAGCACTTCCTCTGTCTGAGCCTGTGCGCCTACCGTTGTGTAGAGAGCAGTCTTAACTGAGCGGATCTCTGTCTCCCAGACTCCTCTAAAGTGCGCCAAGGGGGTTAAAGAGGAAAGGAATCTGTTGTTTTGCCAGTTGTTCTTGCAAAGCAGGAGACAGCACATCAAAGGCCTCATGGAGTTCCCTCTCTCCTCTGAAATTTGTCCCGCAGTCCGAGAACAATTCTGCTGGCGTCCCTCGACGGGCGACGAATCTCCTCGAGGCCATGAGAAAGGAATCGACGTTGATACTGGTTAAGATGTCCAGATGTACTACTTTTGTGGTCGGACATTTAAAGATGATCCCCCATCTCTTTTCGATACGCCGCCCCACCTTGACCTGAAATGGTCCAAAGCAGTCTACACCTGAGGAGAAGAAAGCTGGCTTAAACAGACGCAGTCGTGCTGTTGGTAGGTCGGCCATTTTCGGGATAATAGGTCTGGACCTCCATCTATGGCATCCTTCACATGCGTGCTGATAACGGCGGACAGCCTCCCGCCTGCGCAGTATCCAATACGAACGGCGTATCTCAGCGAACACGCGTTCGGGACCGGGGTGACATAGACGACTGTCGTAGTCCTATATTAGGAGCCTAGACCCTGGATGCCTTAGGTCTAGGACTATGGGATGTAGAGTGCCATGGTCTAGGTTTTCTGCTCTACGAAGTCTACCACCGACTCGGATGAGCTCCCCACCCTCGTCAAGCTCCGGTGCCAGGGTGAGTAAGGGGCTATTAGAGGGGATGGGTTTACCTGCCTTCAGGAGACGCAGCTCCTCTGGAAAGCTGTCTCTTTGGGCTAGCTGGAGGATCATAGTTTCGGCCTTTTGATAGTCAGATGCAGTAGGGCTGTGGTCCTGGCCTTCCGCCCCATGCAAGGCCGGTACAGTAGCTTCTCTAAGTTCCTTCCAGGGGTTGAACTGGCTGATGTCTGGTGTATTGGCAAAGGGTGGCTTCCAGAGCTCTGTGGCATCGTTCTCCAGCTGAGTAATTGGCTTTGCTGGCCACTGATCTGGAGGTTGGAGGAGGAAAGGTGGTCCGAGGCTCCACCTGTTAGGCTCTGCAAGGTCTGTCAGAGTCTTGCCCCTTGTAATGTCATCGGCTGGATTCCTAGCCGAATACACATAACGCCATGCTTGGCGATCGGTGAGCTCTTGGATCTTGGCCACCCTGGTACCGACAAAAACTTTAAATCGGCAGGACTCTGACTGCAGCCAAGTAAGAACTGTTGTGGAGTCTGTCAACAATATACTACCCGATTGATCGTCAAGGTGAGCTCGGTTTGTAGTACCTTTACTAGCTGGGCTCCGGTCAAGGCTGCACAGAGTTCCAGTCTTGGCATAGAATGGAGTTTCTTTGGAGAAACTTTGGACCTAGCCATAAGGAAGGACAGGCAAGTCCTACCTTGAGCGTCTTCTGACCGTAGGCATTTCAATATACACAGGATAGGATGTTATAATATCCATTTTGCCATACTCCAAGATGAGCACTTCAAAAGACAATATTTTAGAATGGACTTGGGTTGAGAGCAGATATGTCATTGGGGTTTTCAAGTGGGCACCATCCCAGATGTTTCGTTAATTTGAGCCCACGACACCTCCAGAAGGCGTAACGGTGAGCAATGACGTCTCAGAGCCACCCCCCTCTATATCCGCTCTCGGCATGGCCAGATATTAAGAAAGAAAAAAAAAGTTGTTTATTCCGAGAGATATCCCTATTCCCATCCCTGTTACCTATTCCTGCAGGAATTCCGGCAACTTTCTGCCAACTCTGAAAGGAAAGGATCCAAATAGGATCCTTCCTTTTCAGCCACAGCCACTGGCTACTTCTTTCTGCTATATCTGATATAGCTTTTATGGTTTGGCGCAATTCTTTGCCGCAGATCCCTAACTCCTTTAGTAGTTTGGTTGTTGGTTTTGCCACAAATCCACGGCATCCACCTTCCACAGAACACACCTTTATTCTCCAACCTCAATTTTCTGCCTCAGCTGCTAATTCGCTATAGCGTAGTTTCTTCCTTTTGTATGCCTCGTCTATTGCTTCTTCCCACGGGACTGTTAGCTCTATAAAATAAACAATTTGCTGAGTGTTAGACCAGAGTAATACATCTGGTCTTAAGTTGGTTGTTGCAATCTCTGATGGGACTCTCAGTTGTTGGCCAACATCAGCAAGCATTTTCCAATCACATGCTCTCCTCAGCTGCCCTGAGATTTGTTTTACCCTATAACTCTTCTTTCCCGGTACTCCCTCCCTGATAAAGCGAACATGGTGCATGTCGCCCTCTGCTCCAATTGGCAGGGCATTAACTGTTGAGCGCCTATGCTTTATTGCTTCCGCCAAGCATTTTAGTACTTGATTGTGGCGCCAGGTGTATCTTTCTTGAGTAAGGCTCACCCTGCACCCTGCCATTATATGTTTGAGATTAGCCGTCCCGCCACAGAGGGGGCATGTTGGATCCTCACCGACCCATTGGCTAAGATTTGTCGGTGTTGGCAGTACATCGTAGGTTGCTCCAACAATGAGGCTAATTCTTGTGGATTCCATTCCCCACAAGTCCTTCTAGGTAATTTTCCTTTGCTCTACACTTTCCCAGTTCATCCATCGCCCTTGTTTGTCTTTAGTATGCTACTGAACCATATGCCTTCTCCAATGCATCACAGAAGACATGTACTTCTCTGTGGACAGTGAATTGGTTAACTTCTACAGGTAGGTAGCACCTAGGTAGGTTAATCAAAGGTAGGGCTTGCAACTCTCCTTCCCAGTCATTCCAGGCCTGTAGAAGGTCTTGGGGGAGAAGCGGGTCATCCCAGTCTCGTTGCTTACTCCAAAGGCATTGGACCAGTACCTTGGCACGAGTGGTGTAGGGGAGGATGAATCCCAACGGGTTGTACTGACTGGCTAGTACTTTGTACACAATTCGCATTGTTGGTTCTCCATAATCAACAGGACCATGCTTGTACCCTAGAGTGTTGGACTGGCAGCGCCAACTGAGTCCTAAGGTGGATTCTGGAGCACACTCTTTGTTCTGGGATAGCCAGAGTTCTAAGCTGTCAGATCTGGCCTCTTTGGGCAGGTGGGCGATTGCCTTCTGATCATTGCTGGCCCACTGGCGTAGCTCAAACCCGCCTGATGACAGGATCTCCCTCAGCTCATCCACTATCTGTCTTGCCTCAGAGGAAGTTGGGAGACTCTGGAGGCAGTTGTCAACATAGAAACATCTCTCCACGGATGTTCGGACGGCCTCACCTGGCTCGATGTGATCTGTAACGTGCTTTTGCATGCCAATGTGGCGCAGCATGGGCTACAGGTGGTGCCAAAAGGAAGTACTTCCCACTCATAGATATCAAGGGGCTCATTTCGCCTCATTTGTTTGTCACGCCAAACAAACCGTAGGAGGGCCTTGTCCTCGGGCAGGAGGCGGACTTGGTGGAACATCCTCTTGATGTCTCCATTGATAACCACAGGACACTCCCTGAAACGCAGCAGTACTCCAAGAAGTGAAGCACCCAGTGTTGGTACAGGCAGCAGGGAATCATTCAGGTTCAGACCTTTGAACTGGAAGGAGCAGCTGTAAACAATGCTGTTCTTATTGTTGTGACTCACCATGTGGTGGGGGATGTACCAGGATTACCTTCCGTAGGTCATGGCACGGGACTTAACTTTGTTACTGAACCGGCCTGCATCAACTTCTGGGGGTAGTTTACATATGTAGGGAAACCAATCCTCAAACCATCCCCCTCATTCCAGAGAATCAAAGCATG
>JAPMUY010007427.1:0-57575 GCA_026901105.3 Galaxias olidus | reverse complement strand
TTGAGAAGCAGTATTGCCATGGCAATACTGGAGGCGGCCATGACGTCAACGTACTGCACACCATGGCACTATGTTTCATCATGTAACATGTATGAGCAAATCTCTCTCTTTCACCAAGACACACTGCACAGAGCCACACTGGACTGGTTTAAGGCTGACACAGTTATAGTGGGTGTAGTAGCTACAACACATCACTGGACTGGTTTAAGGCTGACAGTTATAGTGGGTGTTGTAGCTACAACGCTAAAAACGAACAACTATGGTGTTTGGAGGAGAGAGCATACAGAGAAAGACGAAAGGAATGGCATCAAAGATAGCAGATTACATCAAGACGGGGATTAGTTCTTACTTGTTGCCGAGGCAGGTAATCCATCACAAATCTTATGTTGATTGAAACGTGCCTGTAAGGTTTAGAAAACGCCTGGTCTTCACTTCCTCCGTCTCCCTCCTCCTCTTTTCCTCCCTCCTTCCACTCCTCTATTTCCCCCAGTGAGTCGGTGTCTGGGTCTGGCTGAGCGCCACCATCAGACAAACCGCCTCCAAACCTTTGTGTTCTCAGGAGGGACGGTCCAGACAGAACGCTTTAGGTAAACCATTTCTCTGAGATTGGGCTGGGGATGTGGAATGGGAAGCTGTAGCCACTTCTTTGGAAGGAGGCTGGGTCTTATCTGGTGGTTATTGAATACTGTTGGACCCTGGGATGAGATGGAGGCAGGCGGTCTGGAGAGATCTCCCTGGCTCTGAGGCAGCCTTTCATCAGTTCATAATGTACCGGGGATTTGGGCTGTGTCGGGGGACGATGTAATTGGACGTGCATCCTTATCGTAGTCCTCATATTGATGTGCCGCACTTGCTTCAGATGACAAGTAAAGTTTTTATGAAACATTGTTTTGAAAACGATGAATTGTAACCACAATGTGTGTGTGTGTATGTGTGTGTGTGTGTGTGTGTGTGAGTGTGTGTGTGAGTGTGCAAGAGAGAGAGAGAGCGATTGCGTGGTTATGGTTATTTGTGTTCTGTCCAAATCCTTGGCCCTCATACTTCACTACAGTGCAATCATCTTATCATCCTGTCCAATCATCTCCCTCTCGTTGCAGCGAGGTCTAGTTGTGTAAACACTCTATTGGCCAGCTGAGCTATAAGGAGTTCTGTGAGAAACGGGGAGGTCATGGGATCAAACTGCTGCTGATGTCTCACTTCCTGTCAACAGGGTAGACGAAGGACTTTCTACAGCTGCTCCTCAGAGGCCCCACAGAAAAGGGCATTGTGGGATTGATAAGGTCAAAGCAGGGAAACACAACCAGCCATATTGTTCAGGGTGTTGCTGACTGCTCGTGACAAGTGTATGAGGATGCACATGTGTGTGCATGTGATGAATCTGTGTGTGTGTGTGTGTGTGTGTGTGTGTGTGTGTGTGTGTGTGTGTGTGCGCGTGTGTAGCCAGCTGTGAAGTCCTTGTGGAGGGCAGGAAGTGTCATGACCTTTGCCCTCTGTGGGATCAGGAAGAGAGAGTGATCCCCTGTCGTCACATTGAAGCCTCCGTCCCTGTTCCATGTGTTTTGGGGGTTCCGCTTCTGCTAACTCTGCTAACAGTGGCTCCTGAGTGATAGGAACCCAATACTAGGCTCTGTCTGACAGGATAGGATGTGTGTTGTTCTGTTCTGTCTGTTTTTATCACCCTTTCTGTCTCTGTCTGTTTCACTTCAGATCTTTAACCCCACTGACTGAGTGTGCATGCTCCCTGTGTGTCAGTCAGACGACCTGTTTTCTCCCTGCTGGTGGAGTGTCTGTCTGGCAGTGTAACATGTATGACATGCTGTTTACACGGTGTGTGTAGGAGCACACTGAAGCTCAGAGGGGGTCGTGGAGGTCAGCATGCAGACTGGAGCAGTACACCATTACCACAGACCTGAGCGACAGCCTCTGCCTCAGGGCTAACCTTCACAGACCCACACTCTCCTGTCTGCTCTGTGTGTGTGTGTGTGTGTGTGTGTGTGTGTGTGTGTGTGTGTGTGTGTGTGTGTGTGTGTGTGTGTGTGTGTGTGTGTGTGTGTGTGTGTGTAACCGCTTGTGTAAAATGTCTTTGACTGACTCTTTCCTAGATAGGTTCTGAAGCCTGGTTGGGAGACTGACAGGGTTGCCAGCGGCATCAGACGGTAGGGAAAGTGGGATGCCCGTCACGGATTGGTAGCCTGGCTCTTCCTCCTTGGAAAGAATGAAAGGGAATTGGACGGGATGGGATTTCACTGATGCTATTTCTTGTCTCCATCTCCCTAATCGTCAGTCTCTGTGTGTCCTGCTCCTATCCTCTCCTCCACAGCCCTGTGTCTCGGCTCTGTGTGCGGTCTGCCTGTTAACCTTTATGTGATTGAGTCAGGTAATGGAGTGTGGTGGAGAAACGGACCCCATGCTAGGGAGAGAGAGGAGATAGAAATAGAGAGACAAAGACAAATGAGTGAGAGCTAGAGAAAGATTGGGACGGAGGAATGGATTAGGGGAGGGCAAAATCCAAATCTAGGGCATGACCAAAAAAAGACTGGAACGAACAGAGGTAACTGGCTCTGCTGGAAAGCAAGATTCTTTTGACCTTGTCCTTTTCTACGGTTGCGTTCCTCAGTGTTTGTAGCACCAAACCCTTTTCGTTTATCTTTTACCAGTCTTCACACCCAGCAGAACATGTTGCAACTGTACGGAAATTAGAAAAGAATACATGATGTTCTACAAAACTCTCTGTGTGCTCAGTTGATGTCTGAGGCCTGCAGTGAGCTGCCATCACTTGAAAGGCTTGGTCACACAATCGGATGTACAGGCACTGACTAATCTTTGAGCTTCAAGTGTGTTGGTACAGTATGTGATATCATTGTGTGTGTGTGTGTGTGTGTGTGTGTGTGAGAGTGTGTGAGAGTGTTTGATTATGGAGTGATTAGAGCAGATTAGTGTCTCTACCATCTGTATGGCTCCTCTTCTGGTTAATCACAGATTGCTGATTTGGACGGAGTGGACTGACAGTACATCAGACATTTCTCCATCGTGCTGCACTTTCTCCTCTTCCTCCTTTTCCCACTTCCTCTCGCTCCGTCACTCTTTTCGTTTCCCTCTTTGTTAAAGCCTCTCCCTGTCTACCCCGTCACTGTTTCTGTCTCTCTATGTGTCTCTCTCTCTCTCTCTTCCTTTCTTTTTTCCTGCCTGTGGCTTTTCGTCTCTCTTTCTTTCTCTCCTAATCCCATGCCGTGTCATCATGCTTTCCATCTCTCCCGGTCTTTCTGAAGATGTGTTGTCTTCTCCCAGACAGCAGAGTCTGTATTTTGTCCGCCCCCAACATTCCCCTGAACTCTCTCTCTCCATCTGTACCATATCCTCTTTCAAACAGTCTAATTCATTCCTGTCCCGTCACAGAGACCCATTATACCGTCCAGTCCTACAGTTCAATCCACTGACGTCCCCATCTGTCATTCAGAACTGGACTGGGATTGATTTATGGCTGCTGTCTTGGGACTATTATGGTCTGTAGATCCCCTTCTTGTCTGGTTCAACATGATTCAACCCTGGACTGAAACACTAGGGGTCTGTGTGCAGCTTCCACCTGTCAGGAGGCAGCGTGAAACCCTAGTTCTGTTGTCCTCTAATGTCTCAGAACCGATGGCCGATGTTTCCTCCTTTCTTTCCTCCTGGGTCTGAGGTGTGAGTGACAGCTAGGTGGAACAGTGTGAGTGTAGGGGGGGCAGGGTGACTGACCGTCAGGGCCTGAGGCTGGAGCAGACAGTCTACTGTGGGCTCAGGCGTGTCTGCTGGTTCAGTACATATGTTACAGTGATGTTCTGTTAGCACCAGATCACACACACACCTCACTCCAGCTCACACTTCTAAGGGTGTCCTTGGGGTTTTATGATGTCGTCTTCACAAACCGTCACATGCAGAAACACTCTCTCTCTCTCTCTCTCTCTCTCTCTCTCTCACACACACACACACACTGTTGCCATGGTTTCTTAAGTTTAAGTTGCCGATATCTTTTAACCTGCTTGGTTCGGATTGCGTTTTGTCATGTTACAAAGACAAGGAAGTATATTGTACATTAATCGAACAATTGACATTTTGATTGGAAAACTGGTTTGGGAGATTTTATGGCCACATGCTGTTACAATTCAACTTAAGAGAACTGTCCTGTGATTCAAGAGTTTAGCAGGACTTAGTGATACCCCCGTGGTTACGTGGATGTGCCCATATGAAAGGTTGTATGGAGGTGCTATGGAAGCTGTAGGCAGCACTTTGTCTGTTGGCTGACTGGATTGGGGGAGTGTTGTCAGGGGGACGTCTCTCTGCCATCGCTCCCCGTTGTGCCTCTCTCAGCTCTGAGCAAACTCAGCAGCATTTTGGAGGGGGAGATGATGGAGAAAATGCAGGCTCGCCGCACCCACACTTTCACAGAAACATTATTCTAACGTGATTCTCAATCATCCCAAATGCAAGCCAGCTGGCCAACAAACTGAATGCAAGCTAATTAGCGGTCATTATTTAGCTATAGCATTGTCACAGCTAGATAGCAAATTTGAAGAATGAAACCCCCCCCCTCATCTCTTACTGTTTATTTGCTACAATCTTATGAGTGATATTTAAATGTTTTTCATCTTGTGGTTGTACTATTGTGGGTGAAATAAGAGAAAATATAATGGAAGTCCTTTTCTTCATATGTTTGTGAAAAGTGTGTTTTTCAAAGACTGAAAAGACTAAAAAGTCTAAATTAATTGCTTAACACTGTGGTATGTTGAATGCTGGTGAATGTAGTATCTTGGGGCCAACGGCGTTGTGCTACAATATACAATTTGAACTCGATATCATTTGCATTTTGTGGTTAAGAGAATGTGGGAATGCATGGCATCTGAGTCTTTGGGTGTGTGGGTGTCTGTGTGTGTGTCTGAAACATAGGATGAGAAAGAGAGGCTGACATGATTAACTCCCACGAGATCTGTCTATTTTATCATCAATGTCAGTGTTCAAACACTTCATACTTGTATTAAATTGTAAAAACAATTATGACCATTGCGTTTCAAACTGACTTGAGGCTAAGAGCACGTGCACAAACACACACTTACGCACAAGCATGCAGACACCCACCACCACACAAAATCACATACGGACATGTACAAAAACACATGCTTTCACACTCGCTTACAAACTAAAATACTTTCCCTTTCTCACACACACATACACACACAGGTATTTAAAGCATGTGTTAAATAACATATTCCGAGGGGTGTGGAATAAGCAGCGTGGCTGTTAACTGGACCCTGTGTTGTGTTGCAGGATTGGCTGAGTAAGTTTGGCTACCTCCCGCCCCCCAACCCTGTCACGGGACAACTGCAGACCAAGGAAGCCCTCACCAAAGCCATCAAAGCCATGCAGAAGTTTGGAGGACTGGAGGAGACTGGACAACTAGGTTGTGTGTGTTTTGCATGTCCATGTGTTTGTGTGTGGATGTGTTTGTGTTTTATTGATTTATTTCCTTTCCTAACTGTTTTCCTACCAGGCTCCCTAACATAACATAACAACTACTGTAGTCACCTACTGAACCGCCCTGCCCCCTCTTGGAAATTGTGTGTGTGTGTGTGTGTGTGTGTGTGTGTGTGTGTGTGTGTGTGTGTGTGTGTGTGTGTGTGTGTGTGTGTGTGTGTGTCCTTGTGGGTGTGTGTGTGTGTGTGTGTGTGTGTGTGTGTGTGTGTGTATGATTATTGTCTGCCTGAATGTATGTAATATTTGCGCACTCTGTTGTGCTCTCCTACTCTGCACAGACATCTCATCTCCACTGTAAACACCGGGTTATTCTCTAATTGGCTAAACTACCTGTGTGGACAAGATGGCAGTTCTTTTCAGTTGACCAGTCTTGGTATAATAGAAATCATCATACACCTGTATGGCAGTTACCTTTACAATAATAACACCACAACCCATGCATTGGTGTAAATGCAGTAAAACTTTATAAAAGTATTTTTACGGGATAATTTAACATAGAACGCTAGCCTTACTAGCCTCGTTCTTCCTTGTAGTCTAGACTGTTCCAGAAGGAAACCTTACATCAAAGGCCCCATTGCCCACCCTCAGTTCTAAGTCTAGACGTTTTAAAATGTAATTGTGATTTGCTACAGGACCTAAAGCTGCACTGTTGATGGTAAGCATTGATAAGTTCTGCAATGTAACCTGCAGTTCTGCTTAGCCCTGCTCAGCCCTGGTTAGTTTTATTGTTTACTCTTACTGGTTCTAAAGGACATGTTACACTGTAAATGACCAGCACTGATAGATTATTCACAAACTAAGGTGGTTCCTGTGCTCCTTGTATGTGTGTGTAAACCTCCTGTGTGACCATGTCTCTCTCCCCTCTCCCCTCTGTTCAGACCTGGCCACCCTGGACCTGATGAAGACCCCCCGCTGTTCCCTGCCGGACGTGTCGGAGACGGAGGTAACAGCGGCGGGCCGCCGGAGACGAGCCGTGGCCCCGCAGAACAAATGGAACAAGAGACACCTGTCCTGGAGGTACAGTGTAGTTACCTGTCCTGTAGTTACCTGTCCTGGAGGTACAGTGTAGTTACCTGTGCTGTAGTTACCTGTCCTGGAGGTACGGTGTAGTTACCTGTCCTGGAGGTACGGTGTAGTTACCTGTGCTGTAGTTACCTGTCCTGGAGGTACGGTGTAGTTACCTGTCCTGTAGTTACCTGTCCTGGAGGTACAGTGTAGTTACCTGTGCTGTAGTTACCTGTCCTGGAGGTACGGTGTAGTTACCTGTGCTGTAGTTACCTGTGCTGTAGTTACCTGTCCTGGAGGTACGGTGTAGTTACCTGTGCTGTAGTTACCTGTCCTGGAGGTACAGTGTAGTTACCTGTGCTGTAGTTACCTGTCCTGGAGGTACAGTGTAGTTACCTGTGCTGTAGTTACCTGTCCTGTAGATACCTTTGCTGTAGTTACCTGTGACGTAGTTACCTGTACTGTAGTTACCTGTGCTGTGGTTACCTGTGTTTTAGTTCCCCGTGCTGTAGATACCTGTGTTTTAGTTCCCCGTGCTGTAGTTACCTGTGTTGTAGTTAAGTGTGATTTAGTTCCCTGTGCTGTAGTTCCCTGTGCTGTAGTTACCTGTGCTGAAGTTACAGTACCTGTGTTGTAGTTACCTGTTCTGTAGTTGCCTGTGCTGTAGTTACCTGTTCTGTAGTTCACTGTGCTGTAGTTACCTGTGCTGTAGTTACCTGTTCTGTAGTTCACTGTGCTGTAGTTACCTGTGCTGTAGTTACCTGTTCTGTAGTTGCCTGTGCTGTAGTTACCTGTTCTGTAGTTATCTGTGCTGTAGTTATCTGTGCTGTAGTTACCTGTTCTGTAGTTACCTGTGCTGTAGTTACCTGTTCTGTAGTTCACTGTGCTGTAGTTACCTGTGCTGTAGTTACCTGTTCTGTATTTCTCTGGACTGTATCCTTACATTACACAAGATTCTTATTGGTTTAGTTAATCTTTTCCTATAGATATTCCCTTCAGCATGACACAGTTCCATTTTATAGTGCAGCATTGTTCAAGTGTGATCAATAAATACAGAGGGATATTATTACTATGATAAATAATTCTTCAGCATACAAATACAAGGAGCCCAGGGAGCACGTTAGTCTGTGAATGTATGTTGTGCCTCTCTCAAACCTCATGCATCAGAAACATAGGCACACACCCACGAGCCGTTTCTCTTTCCTCTCCATTACCTTCCTTTACCTCTCTTTCTCTTCGTTGTTCTCTTTTTCTTTCTCGTTCCCTCTTCTCCTTTTTTCCCTCCCCTATACACACACACACCTACACACACAAACACACACACAGAAGGAGACACAAACTCACAAACACATAAACTCACAGATGCACGGACACACCCAAACATGCTCGTGCCAACACAGAGCTAACACCAATTTACAATCTAGAACTCGACCTTGCACTATGGAGCCACATACTCAGTTTAATAGTCTCAATAACCCCACTAATACTGTGAATTGAGTGGATTCATTATGATGTAAGTCAGTATGTTGAAGAGAAGAGATGTGATGTGTTTAAACAAAGACACCAAGGGCAATGTAGTCATCGCTCAGCAATGTCTAGCAGAGCAGAGATAGTCTAGAAGGTGATCTATCGAATGTCGGGATAGGTTGGTCTTGTGTTAAATGATGTGAGCCTTCGATTGGTGGGATTAATGAGGTGAGTGCTGTAGGGCACAGACTGATTGGCTGATAGGAGCAGGGGCTGGTCGTTTCTGACTGTGGAGGACATGAACTCAGAACAGCCCCACATTACTCAGATGTAGAGAGGAGAGGGAGCTTCCTTCTCACACACACACACACACACACACAGAGAGAGGAAAGCCTTTCTCACACGCACACACAAACGATCTTCTAACATACACACACACACAAACCATGCACACATGGGCCAGCCATCCTCACCATATGCACACACACAAACTGATTCGATAATCAGACAAACATATACACACACACACACGAAGAAACACACATCTTTCAGCTAGCCCAGTTCATCACAGAGTGCCATTATCACCAGGCAGACTGTGTGCTGCTCATTAGCAGTCAGATTCATCACCCAAACGGAGAGATGTGGACAGTCTCAGAGACAGAGAGAAGATAATAAGGAGAGGAGAGGAGAGGGGGAGCAGAGCAGACATCTAAATTCCTCCCATAAGGTTTTGCAAGTGAGAAGTCCGCAACACATCACAGTCTCCCACAGAGTGTCACAGGAAAGGGCCGGGGATAACACCAGACCTCAACACTCCAGACCCAGAGCCTTTCTCAGCCAGCCCGGTCCATCTCAGGGAAAGACGCCTGGGTCATCTCTGTGATCTCAGTCTACTACCTGGAGAGCAGACCAGAACAGACTTGTGATGGAGTGGCAGGCTGGTAAAAAAGTATATAGTCGATATGGGCCTTTTCATTTGGGGGCCTCTGTTCTCTGCATCCAGTTTCAAGAGTAGGGCATGTGGGCATCCGTTTTCACTCGCCCTCTTTATCTGACTCGTCTGACGAAAGAGCAGAGAGGAGCAGGGTCTACTTGAACCAACTGGCAAATAAAGTCAACATTTGAGGAGAAATGTGGGGGGTCAGTTGTGTGTGAGCGTGTATGAGTGTGTGCGCGCGTACGCTTTCGTGTAGGCGTGTTTGCATATAAATAAATGCACATTTGCAGGTGTACATTAGAGCCAATCTCTCTCTCTCTCTCTCTCTCTCTCTGTATATTTATAACAAGACGGAGACGGCTCACCACCACAGCCCTCCAGGTTAATGGTCAGCCCTGGAAATAAACCACACTGAGTGAGCCATCACATCCAGGATGACTCCTAGTCCAGTAGAAACCAGGGCTCTACAACACCCTCATCAACTTCAGTTCCTGTTTCCGCTGGCACTGCTGTAAAAGCATGAAGGCACAGTGCAAATGGCCACTGCGACCTGTTGCATTGAAAGCCTGGGTTCAATCTGCGTACTCTAATTCTACGTCTCTATCAGTCATTTTCCCTGTTCTCTCTCACACTGATGACTTTAACCACCTTAATGCAGCACTTGAGGGGGAGGCTGCCTGTGTAACTATTGGGCTTTTATGGCACGCCCTTAGGACCTTTTTCACCCAGGAGGATAATGATAGTGCAATAGATGTGTGTGTGGGGGGGGGGGGTTATTGTGTCTAACTGCCTGCTCACTAACCCAACAACCCGCCTGCCTTTTCTGTCGTTATGCATTTTATCTCACACGTCAAACATCACTAACAACTGTCAGTGCCAGACACACACACACACACACACACACACATACACACACACACAGAGTCAGAAGGCTTTGACATGAGAGAACAGCCTGCCTCATGGACTGCATTACGTGAGTCTCTGCTCTGTGGAAATCTCCATCCTTCTTTTCCCTTTGATAAAGTGGTGTATGTTCACCTCCTTTGAGCCCTGGAGTACGACAATCCTACATTCTCCTTCTCTCCTTCCCTCCCTCTCACTCTCACTAGCTCACTCCCTCTCTTTCATTCCTTCACTCTCTTCCACTTCTCTGTCATGGCTTCTTTTTCTTTCAGCTTCTTCCAAGGTCTTTTTGCAATTTCCCGACAGCAGCAGTTTAAATTCTTCCGGCATGCCTCTTCTATCAAGCCCATTGAGGAGCATTCCAAAAACTATAGCCGGCCGCGCACACAAACAATAGCCATTCATACAGGTATTTTACATAAGAAATTACATTTCAAGTTGTATCTCAGCAAGGCTGTGGTAAGAAAGCTACATTCCTGGTTCATTAAAAGATTCTACATATGTTTGTCCCTGGCTCGAACACGTTTGAACAGCGAAGGAGAGCTTACTTACTAACGAATGCTAGGTCACGTATACAGGCTGGTCCAGGGGGCCATGCTGGTGCTAAAAGGGGGCCATGCTGGTGCTAAAAGGGGGCCATGCTGGTGCTTAAAGGGGGCCATGCTGGTGCTTCAAGTGGCCATGCTGGTCAATGGAGTTTCCATGTACCTGCTTAGAGGGCCAGCTTGTAAACACACTGCCCTGTCATGGGACCCTCTGCAGCTCATCTGGCATGCAGGCCAGGCTCTCTCCGACCTTGGCTGGCACCGGCACTTTGCACACGCAACATACACAGCAAGCGCACACACACTAAACACACACACACATTACCCTTGCTCCTGTCCCTGCACCAACTAAGCCCCCGCCCCCCCACCACACACACACACACACACACCTCCCTGTAATAAGCCCATCGAGACCCAGCTAGAAGGGCTCAAGGATGTAATAGCTTGGTGTTAGTCGAAGTGTGTGCTGGGGGTGATGTGGTGGTGTGGGGTTAGAGGGTAAATCTCTTTCTCTCTCTAACCAGTAATAAGCCAATTGAGACCCAGCTGAGGAGTTCAGGGATGTAATAGCTTGGTGTTAGTGGAAGTGTGTGCTGGGGGTGGTGTGGTGGTGAATCTCGCTCTCTCTCTAACTCCTTCCTTCAGCCTTTTGTCCTCACCACAGCCCTCAGTCAGGCTAGGTGAACCACTAATTACATTCGAATCGATTCGCTCCCAATGCACATTGCCGGTGCAGGACGGGCAGGGATGGATTTTGGTCAAATAGCGGAATGGAGATAGAGAGGGATTTAAGAAAGGGTGTGTGTGTGGGGCAAGCCCGCCAGCAGATCAACAACCTCCCGGACCTCAAAATTGTTTAAAATGTTTAAAATCTCCACTCGTATGCATAGAAAGAGGCTAAGTTAAAGGACGGGGTAGTGAGATAGGGCAGGGATGTGATTGTTTGGTCCTATTAGTTTCTGATCCTAGGCCAGTTCTAAATTGAGAGCGTTTAGGATGCATTCTATAGCAGCATGGTCAATCTGTTTTACTCTGCCTGGACTCAGCTAGCCATGAAATAGGAATGCACTGGGAGTCAGGGATCATCTGTAAGGAAGCCTACCTCGGTCTACCATGCATGGATTTGCAATATTCTTCCATCAGCTAATATTGTGTTTGTTAGCTTAGGGGAGCTTCAAGTGCAAATTCACAACCCCAATACCTCTTACAATATATACACACAGCAACCCACACATACAGACTACAACAACTCTCTTTCTCTGTCATGTTACCTCCACTGTTCTTCTCTCCTCGGCTCGGTCCTGATTTTCTTCCTTCTCTTGTCCTCTCCTCCTGCCCCTCAGAATAAGAACCTTCCCCAAAGAGTCGGCCCTGCTGGGGCGGGACACGGTGCGGGCCCTCATGCACTACGCCCTGAAGGTGTGGAGCGACATCGCGCCCCTCAACTTCCACGAGGTGGGCGGCAGTGACGCCGACATCCACATCGACTTCATCAAGGCCGACCACAATGACGGCTACCCCTTTGACGGGCCGGGGGGCACCGTGGCCCACGCCTTCTTCCCCGGGGAGAGGTTCACGGCGGGGGACACACACTTTGACGACGACGAGGCCTGGACCTTCAGGTCACCAGGTCAGTGGCCGATTAGGAGAGCGAGTTAGATAGTTTATGATAGTTTGGCAAATGTGTTTTTATTTTTATGTGAAGATAACCTATGCAGACCTGAGACATAGACTTGCATCAAATGCTCCTACCTCACAGTATTATACAATTCATCTTAGTGGGCTATATTAAATACGTTGATAAGTATATAAGATAGTAAGTGGCTGTTCAGCAATGCATAGGGACAGGATTCAATATGTTGTTTTTGTGTTTGTTGTGTTTATGTGTCACGAGGGAGCAGGAGGGGGGCCAAAAAGGAAAGCTAAATGTTAGCTTGTTCGCTAGTGGAGGCTTACACCAGCGATACTTTTTGTTGTGATTGATATCTCTTTCAAAGTTAGATATGGTCATGTGTAAAATGCTGTCTCATAAAATAGGTAGTTGTAGTTAGTTTCTAAGGTCTACGGTTTCTATGGGGCAGCTGTCCCGTTCACATGCTTCTCCATTGCTCGGGCAACGAGTGCCAACCTCAGACTGGAATAGTTAACTATCTTTTGTCTTTGAATGAATGTGATCAGATTGTTGTGTGTGATTCTGGAATATGATAATTATACTAACTATAGTGTTATTGAATATGTATAGGCTTGTGAAATATATTGTAATTAGAATGGATGTGTATTGAATCATTTTACATTGTATAGGCCTATCTACTGTAAATCTGTTTATATCATTAATCGAATCCATTGGCAGTTGGACTGAGAGAGAAGCCACTGAGGACCCAGCTCAACTCAATTGAATTTTATTTGACTTTATAGTATTAATAAATACTTTTTTTAAGTTGTTGCACCCTGGCGTCACCTCACCTCATGTTGTGACATATACGGAGAGATAGACAGAGCACGGTTGCTTACTTTTTCTGGTTGTAAATTAATCTTTCAAATTTTTTTCCATTGTAGCAATCCACAGAATGGATAAATGTATTATTTGATTTTGACACAATAGTCTTGTATTGTTGTTATTCTAGAGGCGATTGCATGGTTAAATCAATGAATTTAATCATACCTACCACCAGACCAATTTTAGGTGGTGACTTGGCAATTAGACCTATTTCATATTATGGCCATGACACACAAACACATGCAAACGGTAAGGAAGGGAATTGGATGTATCTGGTCGAAACGCCACCATATTGCAACCAGCAGGATGGGGATAAAAATTAGAAATTGGCATAGCAGGATGATAAGCTACTGTTTTAAGATGTGTCATTTTTAAGTGTCCCATCAGTCATTTTGTTCTGATGCCGAGCCTGTACTGTATCAATAAAAAAGAGCTCAAGAGCCTGCTGAAAAGCCATTTTTATTTAATACCTGACCTTAACATTTCCATGATTCACAGCGACAAAATTAGCTGATCATCATGAGACTATTCACATAGTTTGTGGCTTGTTACTGGCTACTCTGTCTGGGTCTATCTCTCCTCCACTGCTTGATGCTCGTCTGTATCTGCCATGTGCTGGTGTCACTACACCAGACCAGTGATCCGTGCTGGGACAATCTTGGGTCTGTGGATTGGTTACTGTCTGGGTGAGTGCTGGGTCAGTGGATGGGCTACTGTCTGGGTGAGTGCTGGGTCACCGATTGGGTGCACTAAGGGAGCAAGTGACAGGGAGGATGGTCAGCCTTCACTCTATGGTCTCAGACAGCAGGACCAGCCTCACAGATGGTCTCATTAATCATTAACTCCCCGCCCTGCCCTTCTTACCCTCGACTCCCCTCCTCCTCACCACCTCTCCCCCTTTCATTAAGACCAGTGGACTCTGGTTGACAGACCCAATCATTCTCCCCTGTCTGGGAGTGAAGGGGTGAATGATGGGGAGATGGAGGAAGGCGATGAGGCTCGGTGCGAGGGGATTGGGTGGATACAGTTTTGGCAACGACAGAATCTCTAATCGACTCGGTCCTAAGTAGTTTAATGGGGGAGCTGCCTGAGCTTTGATAGAGGGGGATATGCTGAGAGGAGCACTGTGTATTGAACCACACACTCACCTGACAACAGCTATAGCTCCACTCCGTCTCCAAGGCTTATTGACAGAGTAACTCAGTAGGGTTTGGGACTGTGGCATCCATCATGTGGGACTGTGACTGGATCAGTGAAACAAAATATACTCCATCACAGAAAGGGAAACTACTATTACTTGTAATACATACAGTAAATAACACATGGGACAATATCATACAACATTATGTGTTAATAAGTAAATAAAGCTGTGTTTCCTTCAGAGGATGTCTGTGTTAGGGTTGGATAAAGACATCACCCCCCCACCCCCCACCCCCTAAGTTAGGCTGTTAAAGAGAGAACATATGAAGATGATGATTATTATTATTATTAGGATGATGCTCTAAGGAAGATTCTAGTGTTGATAATAATAATGATGAAGATGGTGTTAATGATGCTGATGATGAAGAGGAGGATGATGAAAGGATGTCAGCAATGACTTGTCTTTATCTTAGGGTAAAAACGGATAAAAGGGCGTTTTTGTATTTATTTGTATTAATGAATTAACAGTCTCAACTGCCGGCGTTTGTATTTATGTGGATTAAAGTCCTGTTCTTTATTAGAGGGGTTTGAACAAGGGATTTAGTCCCTAGTCTACTGGTGTTTGTTTGTCTGGGCAGCCGGATGCGACTCACTGAGACGGAGAACAACGGCCGCTAATTAGCCAACACATTGTTGTTTATTTCACACCATCTTTGTCCATCTTACAAAAATGTGCTGCCTTGCTCCCTCTGCCCACTCCTGTGATACCTTAAAGGGGCCCTGTTATGCAAATTTTCAAGTTCATACCTTTACTTAGAAGTTCTTCTGGAATAGGTTTACGCTTTTTAATGTTCAATACACAATTTATTTTTTCCAAACTGCCAGTGTCTGCAGCACCTCTATTCACCCTCTGTCTGATACACTCAGTTTTAGCTCCTGTCTCTTCAAGGCCATATATGTACAGTATATACACTGTATACAAATATACTGTATATGTTTAACCGTGTCAAATTATTACTGTCCTTTCTAGCTGTAGCCCTAATGACAGCAGGAAATTATGTGGGTTTGTGTACATCATGGTTTTTCAAAGTGCAGCTGAATATAACTTTCTTTTGGTTTTGTGTTTTCTACGTCTATACAGCAACTTTACGCATTAGCTTATGTCAGTGCTGTTAACACTGCGCTGCTTGCTAAGACATCAGAATCAAGACCCTCTGCCATTGCGCTGTTTCTTGCCTCCTCAGGAAGCAAGGCTTTACGTTGTGTTGCCCAGCAACTTCTCCAGACAGGAAGATAATCCATTGATTAGGTGTCCAATTGTAAGGTCAGGAGCTGAAGAAGAGGAAGTCAACACTTTTCAGGGCCGGCTTAATCTAATTACGAAGGATTGGCCTTATCACACAAAATAGGATGCTGGGTAATTGCTTTCCCTCGTGCCCCTCCGTTACCCCGCCCCCTCCCCTCCTTATTGTCTGGAAGCCTCTGCCTCTCCATGGTTGTTGGCGTGGACTTAGAACGCGGCCCTCTAAGGGACCATCCACTAACGGGCACCAGTAGCTTTGAATAAGAACAAGATACTTTGAGGACTGCGTAGCTAGCTCCATTAAAAGTTAGCGGTTTGTCTCCCGAGCCAGTTGATTGTTTGACAAGCCAGACGTCCAATAGGGCGTCTACGGCGATGCCTCGGAGGTCACATCGGTAAGTGGAGTCACGAGATTGTTTTGATTAATTATCTCTCCTCTGGCTGCACACTAATGCAGACTGATTATCGTGGCTGAAACAAAAGGCTCATTAAGCAGGTGTGGTTTGATGACTTTTGCAATTTGGCTTCAGTGTGTGTGTGTGTGTGTGTGTGTGTGTGTGTGTGTGTGTGTGTGTGAAAGAGCAAGAACAAAGGGTAACACAAAAACAGATGAAATGACAAAGAGAGAGCAGAGGAGAATGTGATAAAGAAGAAAGAGAGGGAAACACTCTGGTGTCACTCTAGATTAGTGAGCTGTCAGTCTCCTTGCTGGCTCCCTCAGGAACAACAACAGAGTGGGAACACCCAGTGGACAAACTTCTGAGAGCTTCCAGGATGCTGCTACATAATTCTAGACTATTTTTCCAGGGTAACTGCTGTCATGAGGACCTACAGAGTTTTGCTTTTCTCCAGGTGCTTAGGGAACAACTCACATTTACCAGGAGGCATACGTTATATATACATAGATGTCCTGTTTTATCATGCAATAGCAGATAAAGCAGTTCACCGTCACACTAAGTTATGCTGCCACCTCCCTCCAGTCTCCAAAAGGCTTGGATTTACAACAGGTCTCCCCAAACTGACTTTGAAGACGTTTATTTTCAAACAGATGGTTAGTACTGAAGTTGTCACTTTAGCCCCTTTGAGTGAGCTTATGCACCGCGGTCCCTAGCTCCCCACTGAGTTCCCCAGGCAGGCATGAGCCCTGTTGAGATGGCGACAGGGCACCAGGGAGACTTAAAAACAAGAGAACGGGCCCCTTCGTTCACATCCTTGTTCCTCCCAGACCTAGAAACGCTTTGCTGGGGTAGACAGTTTTAAGGCTAAGCTAAGCAGTGGGAAACATAGAGTGTAAAGTGGCCCCCAGCTAAGGGGACTATCAGTTGGAGCAGATCAGTGGTGTGTGTCTCTACCTGGGTGATAAGGACTGCCATTCGGCCTCTTTCTGTAGACATCGGCATACCATGGTCTGTTGCCCGCTGTGGCCCTGTCTACGGGGTTGGGATGAGAGGTCACTATTGGGGTCACTACCCTACCTGCTTGGTGCGCACACACACACACATGAACATAGTAACTCCTTCTACCCTTCTGTAACTTCATCTCCCTCTCTTCTCCTTTCTCTCACCCAGCTCTCTGTCCTTTTTTTCTCTTCCTGTTCCACATTTCTCCCTCCTATCTCGCTCCATCATGCTCCCATCTCTTAGTCCCTGCTGCTGGGCTGTTTACCAGCAGGGTGCTCTCCTAAATGGGTCTGATGTGCCCATCCAAGTGAGCCAGAGCCAAGACGAATTTGGTTGTGTGGGTAGGGAGTGTCTTTTGGTCTCCATGGCAATGAGCACCTGGGTGACATTAGTGTAAACAAGATGGCACAGTTCCTAGCACTGCGGGGCTTTTCTTTCCTTTCTTGTTTGCCCTGCTGTCCTCTCCCTTTCATCCTGCAGAGTGTGATCCTGTAGTTTACAGGTCGGTTTTGGGCCGTACGTCATCATACGTCAGCACGTCTTTCTCACTACACACTCTTTGTCTGAGGTGTGACTGTGGGCCAAGCCAGCCAAGCCAGGGATCATCTAGGGCTAACCTAACACCCTTTACTCTAGCTGCAAACCTGTTTTTTTTTTTTTTTTTTTGGGGGGGGGGGACGTTGCTAAATCTCCGAGACGCAGCTTTCGACTCTTAGTCTGGTTTAGCAGAGCCAGAAGAGGAGGTTTGGTTGTGAGGTTTGTACCTTTTCTCCAGACAGTGGGTTTTATCCTCCTCCGTCGGCAGGTGTCCTTCCAAGGGGAAGGTTTGACTGACGGCCTGCTGTGCGCAGACACCATTGTCGTAGCTGTCTCTCTGTGTGCGGCTTGGCATGAAAGCATTTAAACCTCCTCCAGCTGACTGTGTCTCGTCTAAGCTTTAACTATACGGGGATTAGTTGAGAGGGAAAAGCACACCGGCGTTAAAGAGGAGTGAGGTGAGCACGGGTCGTCGCGCGAAGCCGTCTTCCCGGCGTGGGAATTTACAGGCGAGGAGAGATGGGTTCTGGTATTCTGCCCGGTTTGTGATGTTGGTATTCAAAGGTCTGAATGAGGAAGCCAAGACTTGCTTTTTATCTGCTACATATTATTTTCTCTATAATGTACGGTTTAGTTCTCCACTTTCGTCTTTCAGCTACGCCATGGCACTGGCATAAAAGCATAAAAGTCTGTTGAAAATGTAATAAAAAGTGTGTGAAAGTCATAAGGTGTGTGAATAATACCTACATAATAATAACTAAATCTCTCTCTCTATCTCTCTACCCTTCTCTCTCTTCCAGACTCCCATGGCATGGACCTGTTTGCCGTGGCGGTGCATGAGTTTGGTCACGCCATAGGCCTGGCCCACACCTCGGCCATGGAGTCCATCATGAGGCCCTACTACCAGGGTCCGGTGGGGGACCCCCTGAAGTACGACCTCCCCTACCAGGACAAGGTCCGCGTCTGGCAGCTCTACGGTGAGTCCCTCCCACTCCCATGTGGCTCTCCCCACCATCTTCACTCCTTACACTCTTTCACATCCCATTACCTTCTCTTTGTGCTTCTTAAAGTCTGTCAGCCTGTGCAGGCTCTCTCTCTCTCACTCTCTCTCTCTCCCCTACACACACACTTACCTTCTATATAATTTTCCCCACCCTCTGTCATCCCTGGCATCCCCTCTAACCATTCTCACCCCTCTCTGTTATCTACCTCTCCATACCTCCATTGGCACCCTCCTTCCCTCCTCCTGGTTACCCTCACACGCCCAGTGTTCTCTTCCTCAGACGACTTCCATTGGCACCCTTCCAGTCCGCCACTTTCCTGTGTGGACTAAGCTTACATTAGCTCCTATCTCCACACACACACACCACCCTGCTAGCTAACAACCCGCACTGCAGTGTGTCCGCTTCATTACCCAGGGTTCCTGATGGGCCACGTGGGGCTGGGAGAAAGCTTAGGATTGGCCCACAGGATCCTGAAGGGATTAGCTCCTATGGAGGGGTTATTGATTGAATGACCCAGCTAGTTGGAATGGGAGTGGAGGGGAGGTGTTATATTAGCTAGGCGCTGGCCAGGGAGCCTGCTTATCACTTTCTGCATGATCCAGCTTCTGTAATGTTCTGCAGCAGAGAGGGGAAGGAGAAGGAGGAGAGGGCACCAACAGGGCGAGGAAAACAACCGAGAGGAAATAGATGGAGCGTTTGGGACAATAGGAGAGGAAATTGAGCCTTGATATAGCTGCAGGAGAAAATGCAGTTGTGTGAAAGTGGGAAAAGAACTCAGGGACATGAAAAGTTCTAAGACAATAAAAACTAGGTAGACCAGAAAATAAATAAAGTCGCCCTTGTCCCTTGAACCTGAACAGATACAATATTGTGGTGGATTGTTTTTTTGTTGGAGCCGTGTGTTACAAAGCGTAGCTGCGTTGAACTTTGACCTTTGCTGCTCTCCAGGGGTCAGAGACTCGGTGTCCCACACCATCCGACCCGGTGACCCCTCACAGACGGCTGACCCCCCTGTGCTGCTGGACCTGCCAGAGAACAGATCCACTGTCCCGTAAGCACTGAACACACGCCTACACACACACACACACACACACACACACACACGTGCATGCACAGAGGAACACACTCAAATTGATTGTGGGCAGTTTAAGAACAAATTGTAATTATATGTATTATATATATATATATATATATATATATATATATATATATATATATATATATATATATATATATATGAACTGGACTAAAACATAATCCAACACCCTGGAATGAATGAATTCACATTAAAGCATAATAACATTCCCCGTCTCATCCCTTTTCCTCTCGTCCCTTTATTCTCTGTCCCTCTCTATCCCTGAGCGCCTGACTCTAACCAAGTCATCTCTTGTCTGTCCTAAGGGCGTTTTGGGTGTGGACGTCACAGTCACACGGAGAAAATAGCCGTCCTTATTTCACCTTGTTCCCCATTGCACTGAAGTAGAGCTCAGGATTTTTCAATTCGGATTTGACACCAGTCTTAAGTGTTGTTCTCTTTTTAAGCGTCCTGCATCGCTCTCTTCTCATTTGTCTGTCCCTCCATCATCTCTGTGTTGTGGTGGTGGATGATGTGGAGAGAGGATGGATTCAGTTTGACAGAGGTCACCTATAAAGTCCTGAGCGCTCCTCTGTGTTAACAGGAGCCCCTAAATGGCCGTCTTTGTTAATAAGAAGTCTGAGAAGTGTGTGTGTGTGAGGGGGGGGGGTCGACGCTCACAAAAGCTGCCCTGTCAGGGTGAACAGTGGAGCATTGGCAGGCGGGACACGTTGGCAGTCTAAATCAGTCATTAGTCCCGGATAGTGCATGTGAGGACCTCCTGGGGGGCTGGCTGATGCCATCTCCCCTGGTGTTTGCCGTCACACACACAGATACACACGCATACACAAGCACGTTGGCTCCGTCAAAAGTAAAATGGTAGTAAGTAACGTAAAAATAATGTAAATCTTAGATCAAAGACGAAGAGGACCTGCGTTTCTCAGCTCTTCAATGATTTCTGGGTCAACTTTGTCTCGTCTCTGTTTCTCTCTGATCCCTCCCCTCTTCCTCCTCATTCCTATCAACTCCTCCCCATCACTTATCTCCCCCCCCCCCCCCACATCCTTCCCATCCACTCTCAGGCCGGCCCGGGACGCCCCTGACAGGTGCACCAGCAGCTTTGATGCAGTGGCGCAGATTCGCGGGGAGGCCTTCTTTTTCAAAGGTACAGACCCCCAGAGCAGGAGAAGAACACAGGGAGGAGATGGAGAGAGAGAAAGAAGAGAAGGAGAACAAGGAAAGCAGAAAATACAAAGAGAGACGGGGTTAGGACCACAGAGAAAAACACACAGAGAAAGTTAGAAATAGAGATGAGATAAAGGAGAACAGACAGACGGACGGACAGACAGACTATTCTGGAGATCAATAGAGCACCCAGCCAACCATGACTCCCAGTGGTTCTGACTCACTCACTCCTCACATACCGCCAGTTATCCTCCAGTCCAGACGGGCCCCCTGCATCAGAGGGGCCCCCAGTGAGGACCCTGTTATCTGGATTGTGGAATCTGATGGCTAAAATACTTGTGATAGCCCAGGTTATTTTTTTCTATTCGCCTATATTAAACACCGTGAATCAAGACTTTTGAATGACAAAGAATGGTCATGCATTTTCTTCCTGCTCTTCCCAGGAAAGTATTTCTGGCGTCTGACCCGGGAGAAACACCTGGTGTCACTGCGTCCCGCCCAGATCCATCGGTTCTGGAGAGGCCTGCCCCTCAATCTGGACAGTGTAGACGCTGTCTATGAGAGGCCCGGGGACCACAAGATCATCTTCTTCAAAGGTGCACACACACCCCCACACACACACACACACACACACACACACACACACACACACACACACACACACACACACACACACACACACACACACACACACACACACACACACACACATCTACTCAGAGGGGTCAAAAAGGAAAAGAGTATGACATCTTGCAGAGAACAATACTGCTTTATGGTTACAATATACAGTACTGTGCAAAAGTTTTAGGCAGGTGTGATGTCTTTAAAGTTAGAAAAAAAAAAAACATAAAAGGATAAATGTAAATTTTTTTATTTTTTTTAATCAATTCATAAAATACAAAGTGAGGGAAAAGCAAATCTATATCAAATCAACATTTGATGTGACCACCCTTCGCCTTCAAAATAGCATCCCCTGCCTAAAACGTATGTACAGTACTGTACTTTGCTAAAGAATAGTTATTGAAAGATGAAAGAAGAAAATTTGATTAATCTTGAGGGAAGTTGCTGGAAGCCTTGAACATAGAGCAGAAGTAGACTCCAGACCACAGAAGTACAAACCCAAGTCCAGCAAGATGTTTGATTAAACCCAAATAGCTTTTGGCTGCTACCCTTTATTGCTATGCAGCCTTTATGAAAAGTTTTGTCATGATATTATTTTAAAAGATGACTCTCAACCCTCAATAACTTTGTTGTCCCGCCCCCTCAGGTCTGAAGTATTGGCTGTTCAAAGACAACAACGTGGAGGAGGGCTACCCTCGACCAATCAGCGACTTCGGTCTGCCCCTGGAGGGCGTGGACGCCGCCTTCGTCTGGCTCCACAATGACAAGACCTACTTCTTCAAAGACGACCGCTACTGGCGCTACGACGACCACCTGCGGCGCATGGACCAAGGCTACCCCAAGGACGCCCTGCTGTGGAAGGGCCTGCCCCCTCACCTGGACGACGCCATGAGGTGGTCAGATGGTGAGAGGGCCCGGTCCACACAGAGACAAACCTTATATGTCAAACCTGCACTACAGGAACTCCTAACATAGTGTATGATGGAGGAACAGAACATTATAGTGATATGGGTCTCACACACTATGGAATACAATAGCGTGGCAGGAAGTAAGCATGCACTTTTAGATGCAGACAAACCCTCTTTTCTATGATTTTGGAATCGTTTTTGTTATCTTTTCCTGTTTCTCCCCCAGTCCTTGTTCTTGGCTCAGGCTAATGCAGTAGAACAGGGCTGCAGTCACTGTTCATTCAGGCCTGGCTAATGCTGCTGCTCCAGCCGCCGTGCTTCTCCAGCGACCCAGTCAGACAGCCCCCAGCAGGCAGACATGTCTCCTAGTCCAGCCTGTCCTCAGGATTGGCTCTCCAGACTAGTCTGAGAGACACACTGGTCACATTGGAGAGAGACGGGCAGGGTAGAGTCCTCACAGCAAATTCAGATTGGTTTGAATGAGTGTGAGTGTGAGTGAATGTGAGCTGTGGGGTGTTATGGCATTGTGTTCTGGCACTGTGTTCTCAGACTCTCACTTACACACAAAGGCACACACACTCAGCAGCGCAAGGGTTAGTCAACTGGAGACATAGCTAATTAGATCAAACGCACACACACACACGCACACACACACACACACACACACACACACACACACACACACACACACACACGCACACACACAGTGAGAAAGCGGCAATACCGCCAAGACTCCTATAACACTAAAACACACACGTGCATCATTCCCAGCTATCTGGTCCTTAATTTCTCACATAGACATTTAGAATGATTTTATGCCCTGATTGTGTGTGTATTTTGTGGTTAGCAGCTGCTTTTGCAGTCAATGGGCTGCCCTCTTTTAATGAAACACAAACACACACAAATACACTTACAATCACACACAATCCCACTGGGAGATGGTCAGATCCTGTCAACATGCATCAACTCGTGAGTGTGTGTGTGTGTGTGTGTGTGTGTGTGTGTGTGTGTGTGAGAGAGAGAGAGAGAGAGAGCGTCAGGTGTTCAGTTATGAGTGTATGCCATTTCCAGAGGTCCTGCTCCAAGCCAATTGATGTGGGTAAACACAGGCCAAGCGCAAGCAAACACCAAAGTCCTTGCACACCCGCCAGCCTGCAGATGGGAATCTAACACACACACACACACCAATCTATCACCCCCTCCCCTTCCCCGCACACACACACACACACACACACACACACACACTCATACTTGTATACACAGGCCTGGGGACCTGGGAACCGGAGTCACATCAAAGTGCCTCCTATCTCTCTACCTCCATTTCTACCTTTATCTATTTTTCTCCAGACATATAAAACTACCTCAGGGTGAGGGGAACCGCTGTGTGTGTTGATATCTCTGCATCTGAAAAATGAAGTGTACAACAAAGCGAGGGGGATTTACTATTTAGTACGTGTTAACACAGTGCACTGTCTGGGGGAACAGTGAACAGGAGAGATAGGGAGAGAGTAGTAAGTGCATTTTATTTATAAAGCGCCTTTCAAAACCAGAGGTACAAGGTGCTGTACAACGTGAAAACATATATGTAAATAAAATAAAATAAAACATCAAATAACAATTAACGGACATTTAAAACTAGAAGGTTAAAGGATAAACACTGAAGAGGGTTCAAGGGATTAAATAAGATGAGATGTGAACTGACAAAGTAGGATGTAACTGTGGTTGTGTTGGCCCTATGTTTGTGTGTGTGTGTGTGTGTGTGTGTGTGTGTGTGTGTGTGTGTGTTTATAATAATAATTCATTGTATTTAATTTTTTGGACTTTTATCAGGACTCATCACTTTACTCAAATTGGTCACCAATTAAGTACACACAACGAAAGGACAGACAGCTGTCAATCACAACAATTAGTCTGGATGATACCACAGCAGCCAATTTGCGCCAGACTTGCTCATCCAACATATTGCAACAGACTTGCGCACACATATCATCAGACACACGCACACCATCTCCAATGGTATTAGGCAGTGCCTTGGTAGGGCACCGATAGGAGCTTTAACCCTGACATGTTTTCGATAGTGGGAGGAAACCGGCACACCCAGTGGAAACCCACACAAACATGTAAACTCCACACAGAGAGGCCCTTGGGTCAGCTGGGATTCAAACCAAGGATCTTCAGTGCTAACCACTGAGCCACCGTACTCCCTAAATGAATGTGTGTGTGTGTGTGTGTGTGTGTGTGTGTGTGTGTGTGTGTGTGTGTGTGTGTGTGTGTGTGTGTGTGTGTGTGTGTGTGTGTGTGTGTCAATAAAAGCGAGTGAGCGAGATTTCGAAAATCATTAGGGTACCATAGTTGCCTTTATCTTCTTTTTTGCTGTTGGTTGCTGACGCTATGCATCATTTCAGAAACGCTTTAGCGACATTTATATTGTATTTTATGACAAGCAAGTAAAAATAATTTGAGGAAAGCAAAAGTAAGGAAAGTAAAACAGGTAGGGAGGGGTGGACAGAGGGAGAGAGTAGAGGACAAGGGAATAAGGCAGTTTTAGTCACGGGGGAGAAACAGAGAGATGCTGATAGGGAAAGGAAGAGACACACTCTGCTGACACTGATGTATTGTTCTGGCAATAGCAATCATCATCATTGCAGCCTCCACTCTCTCTCTCTCTCTCTCTCTCTCTCTCTCTCTCTCTCTCTCTCTCTCTCTTGCTCACTCACTCTTTCTTAATAAATGTATACTTAAATTATCTCGTATGCACTGCCTGATCCTCTTTCTATCCCTCTCCTTCCTCCCTCAGGCTCTTCCTACTTCTTCAAGGGGAGGGAGTACTGGCGCGTGCTGGGCAGCGACATGGAGGTGGAGGCGGGCTCCCCGCGGCCCATCGGCCAGGACTGGCTGGTGTGCACAGAGATGCAGTCAGACTCTCCAGCCACAGAGCCCAACGGCACCGAGACGCGGGTCAACGGGCAGCACCAGCCGGACCACGCCGAGAACGGCTTTGAGGTGTGCTCCTGTACCTCGGACTCAGCCTCGCCCCTGGGGGCCCGGCCCTCGCCCTCGCCCCTCTGGCTCCTGGCACCTCTCTGGACGCTTTGCCTCGCCGTCCCCTCCCCTCCTCTATGACAGCAGCAGTAAGGGGGAGTGGCCTCACAACTCAGCAGGAAGTACTTCAGCAAATGACCTGACAGCAGGGGAGGGGCTTAGAGACGGCCTTATGACAGAAACAACTGGAGATTTTTTGTTGATTATATTCTTTCTTAATTGGTATCGTTATTGGATTTGTTTTGTTTGTTTGGTGCTGATATTTATACCCACATAAATAAACTAGCAGCATCATTGTTCCATCCTCTGACACACTCCAGTGGTGTTAATGAACTGCTGAGGCGTGGCCTGGCGTGGTGCCGGTGCCACCCAGAGAGCCCCGGTACCAACGGGCATGTGCATGGAGACGGGTCACGTTCCACTGGCTTCCCCCTGTTTCATTTGGCCAGCTTCATTAATGAGTACGGGATGAAACCCTGTGGTGAATCCTAAGAGGAAGACGAGATGCAGGGAAGAGATGAAGAGAAGGAGAGGAGAAATAATGATGGGGAAGAGAGAAAGGAGGGCGAGCAGAAGAGATAGAAGGGTGGGGAGAAAGGAAGGAAATGAGGGAAGGAACACTGGGGAGCGATAAAAGGAAGTTGAGAAAGAACAGGCACGTTTTTCTGGTGTGAGGAGAGAGCCATAACACATAATACAAGAGTACTCTGGACGTATTTTCCAGCCGTATCCATCATTTTTGCTGACAAATTGCTTCCTAAAAAAGCCCAGAAAAACCTTAGACAGAGAGGCCTTTATACAGCACAAAGGTGCATTTGTTCAGCAAGGTACACCCAGTCAATGGAGGAAACCATACCAAAATGCTGCCGACTGGTTAAGGTTACAGTGGTGATTTTGCTAGCCTCACTTCCCTAGGTGGATGAGTGTGGCATGTGGAGCTTTTTACAGACCTGCTTTACCTCCACAATGGCCATAAGAAACCGAATAGCACTTACTCTTACTTAAGGTGTGTGTGTGTGTGTGTGTGTGTGTGTGTGTGTGTGTGTGTGTTGATAGGTATGTTCTCATAATGTCTCATATTGCTCTGATTAAACAGTTAAGTGTGCGCGGGATGATGATGATCACCATCCAACACGCACCCAGAGGTGAACTGGGGGCATTACATAATGATTGTGTTAAAACATTGGTGCAAGGCACCGCCAAGGCCCTCTCCTGTAACTAGGGAAACTCCTGGAGGCCTCGGTCTGAAACCGCCGCAGCAGTAGCTTTCAAATGGGCCAGGCAGAAACAATCACCCTGAGAGGACCACCGCTGTGAGGGAGCGGGTAGAAGGCTTGCGGCAGGATAAAACAGCTGTCCTGAATGACGGGGGAACGTGCATGCTTATGCACTCCAAAGTGAAGGGAGAATATCCATTGGACCCCAGTTGTATGCAGTGTCAAACATCAGTCAGCAAAAACGCAGTGGCTAGATTTCCTCTCGATTTTTGTTCTCGATTGACTGAAGCACTGTGCCAAAGTACCTGTATAATGGTCTTCTTACAACCACACAATCAGCAGCCTCGAGCCTGGGGATCTGCTCTTATCGTCAATCGGGTCGTCTGAAGGGAGCTGACATGTTCCGATAAGGAACGAGAAAATAAAAACCGAACAGCGGAGGGGAAGAAGGAGAAACAACACAATAGCAGGGAACGTGTCTTTAATCCAATACCCCACGCTGCATCAGGGTACATTTCATTGTGGGGAGAGCTGGGTAATTGAGAGGTCTTTCTGTGTGTTAAGGGGGTCATTGGTCAGGCAGGCCGGGATGATAGGAACCTATGGGGACAAACCTCCCGCTCTACTGAATGGACCCCATGTGACAGTGATGAAGCGCTTCTATAAAGAAACACATGGCAGAAGATTACTATTCATCACGGCCCCCAGAGGATTCAGTGGAAAGCTATTTCAAGAGGTTGGCTGACGGCCAGTTAAAGCCACCTATGTAGAGGCTGCTGTATCTAACTACACCAGGGGCTGCCTTTTGATAGAATAACAGTAATACGCTCGTGCCATTAGCTCATGTACATGTAATGGCTGTTCTAATTGAGTCTTCAAATCTTCACTCAACTAATAAGGAAATGAGCCCTAGCCCTAGTTAGTGGTTAAGTGATTTAACCCTGAATTATAAACAGCTCTAGTTGATCATACACTTATGTAAGGAATTCAGGGTCGCATACAATATCTATCACATCGTCACCAAGATAACCCCTGTATCATTCAGTCACACCAACAGTGCAAAGTTAATATACAGCTTTTGCTACCAATTTACGTATTCAAATCCAGATAGCTTGTTTTGGGCCATGAAAGCACCTGAAGTACTCTGTCACTCTCTCCATGACCACCAAACCTCAACCCCAGTGTTGGACACTGAGACTACTGCATCTCACCTTTTCTCCCCTCCTAATCATGCCAATACACAACATGGACTTGGTTATTAAAAGCTTCCATTAATTCATTATCATTGCAGGGTTTCAGGAGGATGAGCCGTTGGGTTAGCTGTAGCAGTAATTGCCTGCAGTTTAGGGCCTATTTCACAGTTGAGCGGGCCGCTGAACTTTTTGGTGCTGCTGGCTGATCCCTGCTTACAGTGGGATTTGGAAGGGGGTCAGTGCCTCTGTTCATTAGCAGGTCCAGTTCAGGTTCTCTTCACGGGGGATGGGGGTGAGGGGAAATACAAGGACGAGGATGAATGTCTGAAGCTCCCCAGGGTTTTGTTTTAACAAGCTCTGCAGCCTGCCTGAAACTATAGCTAACCAAGTGGGTTCTAGAGATTGAATTAAACCGCCAGAGATAATGTGTTTCCCTCCACAGAAGATGAGGCATGTAAGACCGATGTGTCCAAAAGAGCTACAACGTTTATGAAGTGGAGACAGGAGGACGACAAAAGGTTGTCAATCAAAGTTAACTTGTTACGATGTCTCGACTCTGGGTTTTCAAACGAGGAAAATTCAATAAAATGTGCGCTCACAGCAGAGTGTCTCTGTGTGTCTGTGTAAATGAATGAAAGACAAGCCACCACATCAGTTTATATGAAGAGGCATGCTCCGCAGCTTCAATTGATTGCCGACTACATTATCTGATCCATACGCTCACATCCCTGTTACCGTATGCCAGTTCGTTTATACGCTTCAGTGCCTCGGTCTCAAAGCCTGCAGAAGTCTGTTAAATGTGTGAGCATCGGACTCAAGGCCAAGCATTGTTTTGTGTTGCTTTAATGAGTGAATGATGGAAGAAAACGAATCCTTAGAATGCAACAAACCACATTACTATTTCACTATGATTTTGAATGGACTCGTTTAAGGAAACAGAATATTCTTCTAACTCATCCCAGGGTTTGAAGCTGCACTGAGATTTTCCTATCATTGGTCTATGTATGGTTTAAAAGAGTGATATAGTTGTATTAATTGTCTAGAACCATTTGCAACATGTTTATTTAGTTCAGAGCTTATCAAGAGAACGCGCTGCATGTGAGATTTAGATTAAACTACAGAATCAATAGAAGTAAAACAGAAAAATAAAAATCTTTAAATCTGCAAGGTATGAGTGAGCTATAAACAAATGACTTTTCTGTGCTTGTATATTAGCTTATACTGGTCAGTTGGTCAACTGATGTCAACCCTGAGTAAAAACCAGGCAATTTATGTGGATCGATAGAGCAACTCTTGTGAATAGACCCATTAATCGATATCAGACACATAGACCAAGAATTGGTAAATCCAGGCAAATTTTTCTGACCAATGAAAACATGACACCCACTTAAGCAGTTCACTTGATTCAAGGCACTATGGTAGTATATTAGTGTCACCACAAGCAAAGTGCTCTACCAGCCAGCCACGGCAAGCACATGTCGGAAACCAATGCATAGCTGAATTACACCTCTGCCAACTACCTCTCAGATGTTAGATTTGTCAATAGAATACTTTAGGTTGTTTGTCTGGGCGTGGTGGCCTCCTGATGGTTAAACACCATTCAAAGCTTTTCTGATCCCATGCTGAGCGGTATTTTTTTTCCACAATGCGTCCCAGACAATTGCCGCTCTAGCGCTCTATGTTTTCATGTCTATTTCTATTTTTAGACATGGTGAAGTTGAATTGATATATTTTCTTGCTGACAAAGGTTTGTTTTCCTCACGCTGCTCCTTTGGGAGTCATTAGTGTCGGGGGTGCATGGTAATTAATATGTCCCCCAGTCGGGAAGAACTCTTAGCTTGTCAGTCTTGGAGCAAAACCCAAAGCGCCTCCTCCTCCACGCTGATTATCCCCTCATCTGCCAGGGGAGAGGGAATGAGAGATAGGAAGAGAGAAAGAGAGAGAGAATGGGTGGGGGAGAGGGGGGGGTGGGCAAGGGGGCAGGGAAATAGATGATGACACAGCACACAAACACCAAGTCTCTCTGTCTCTCTTTATCACGGTCTTAATGACCTTCCCGTCACAAAATGCTCCGGTGTACGCCTCATCACCAGCACATTATCATCATTATCACCGCGACGTTGGCAACCATTATTTCTGACACTGCAGCTCTCATTTGTCAGGGCTCACTGTCACTGGGCTTATTCTCCCATCGCTACACTACCTGTGTGTCAGAGGCAACGTTGTGCACATGGACACGTTTAGTTGGCAGAAAGCTGGCGTACTGATTGATGCAGTAATGTTGTGCTAAATGGCCAGTATTATGGTTTTGGTATGTTACTGTTGACAACTGTCTTTTTAGGGTTGAGGTCTACTCAAAACAAACATCAAAAAGTTTTACCCAAGTTTTGAATGAGCTATGCAATAAATAAATAAATAAATTACCGGCTGCTATCAAGCGGTTTTAAGGAGCGTGGAGAATGCATGTCTTTAATAATAATGGGGTTTATCTCTGCTGGTTACGTGGGAGAGCTCTCGATAAAGAACCAAAAGAACACCAGGGGGCTGATGTCACAGTTCTGATTGTGTATATTTTTAAATACAAATCTGTGCTACAGCTGTCCCACTGAGCAGTATCTTTGGCCTCAATTTGATATCATTAATTTGAATTGTTTTGCTTTCTCTATCTCTTTGCATGTCTTACTCTGTGATTTCTTTGTGTGTGGCCTCACAAGAGTATAAATGGCTCAAGACTTCATCAACGTTTGGAAAGGCATTGGAGAGCCAGAGAAAGAGAGAAACATGTCAGAACTTACATTAACAAGGAGCAAAGGACGAGATAAAAACATATTTGTTGGCCTCAAACAAATGGGCTATCCCAAACTAAAAGTTGTTATATCAATTCACACAGAAGGACGCGACAAAATAATACCTGGGGGTTCATGAAACAGCTGTTAATGTATTACCAACATCCACCGAATGTCAAATGTCTGCTCGTGCCACAGATTGTGGACGGGGACAGCAAATGGTGAAGGCAGCTCGTCAATTCACTTAATGATGATGACATCTAAACAAAGATGGCAGCCTCGGTCTCCGTCAGCAGTTGTGGGTTATGAGACAAGCCATCTGTAGACAGAGGACAGCCTGGCCCATGCTGCCTCTTCTCTCTGTCGGTTGGCTTCTCCAGCTCCACCATGACTCCATCATCTTAATGGTCAGGGGGGCAGGCGACCGGCATCTGGTGCCATCAGGCAGCTTCAGACAACAAACCGGTGTGGGTGTCTCCCTGCCTGTATTTCTGTCTGGCTGTCTCCCTGCCTGTATTTCTGTCTGGCTGTCTCCCTGCCTGTATTTCTGTCTGTCTGCCTCTGTCTATCTGTGTGTCTCAGATCTGTGTGTCTCAGACCCGCCTACAGGACAGAGTTCTCAGCTTGTGCCGTGCTTCTGGCCAAAGTGAATGCAATTGGAGTAACCACATAAAGGCATCTCTTTGTTTCAGACAGACAGACAAAGAGAAGGAAAGAGAGGAGCCATGCAACGGAGCTCACACTCTGTGATTATGCACCCCTGCACCCCGAGAAGAACAACAGCTTTGATTGGATCCCCACATACACTGCTTGATATGTTTTCTGCACCTTCAGAGCTTCAGAAGGAGAGAGAAAACAAGACGGGCAGATAGACAGACAAAATGGAGATGTGGACATGCGGATGGACAGACAGACAGACAGACCTGCAGAGAGGTAAACAGATAGAATTAAAGACAGACAGACACAGAGAGACAGACTGACACAGGGCAGCGAGAAAGCGTAAAGGGACAAAATCAGATACCTTAACTTGGACTACAGCAACATGTGTCTAAAACCCCTACGAGTGTCTCCAACACCCCAGCCCCTGTTCGTCTTAGTGAAGCCCATATATAACTACACAACCTAGAGACAAGGCTGGCCTCAACTGTGTCGAGATGCGGGTGTGAAAAAACAAACTTCCTGTTCCGCCACCTTCCATTGTGGACACACAGAGGGGAGTTCTTTATCTATATTCAGTACCGATTCTCTACATCACTGTAATACACACCTTGGAGATGAGAAGAGAGAATCTATTTCACAAACCCCTACAATAACACTTTTGCTGAGCTGTAGCCTCTGAGGGGTGTTTATCCTTTCTTCCCAGACGTTAATGGCGATGGTGGTGCACTGCAATCCCCTTGCTGCGGTTGAATATGATTCTGTTGCTTTCTGTTTCAGTACAACCTCACCTTGTTACCATGTTCACTTCCAGGTCAAAAAGGGATAGGTGACCCCTATGGGATCATTACCATCCAACATTTCCCTCTGATATTCCATGTGTTATCAACCACACCATACACCGTACAGGCATATATTTTCATTCCCTCTGACAGATCCCAGTCCATCCTCTGTGGATTGCTGAAGCACAGAGCTGATGTCATGACCCAGGCAGTGAGAGTACCGGGACACTTTGAAAGATGTCATTATACACTAATGGTCTTTGAACAATGCAGTGGATACATATTTTATATATGTTATATACGTATTTTATATATATAAACCATAATTTGATGCACAATTGTATGAAGGCTGCGTGCTGCGTGCTGACACCAATGTGTTGGTTGTTTAAGGCCCTCAGCTAATGATACAGATGTCCTCGGTCTCTCTGAGAGCCCATTGAATCATTTGGGGGCTTGTTGTTGTAAAAAGGCTGAGATGGCATTGGACGAGGTCCACCAATCATCATTAGGCCTGTATTATTCCCAGTTGGTGACCTTGGACACACTGATTGGATGAGTGCCTGCACGTCACAGAGTACACAACCCACTCCACAGCTGAGAAGAAAGAAGTGTTCAGAATGGGATACACACCCTAACCCTAACCCTATGTGAAGGCACACACTTTCTCACTCTCTTGCTGTTCATCATGTGAAGTGTGTTGGGGCTTTAGAAAGCACTAAAATATAAAAAAAATTATTATTAGCCTAACAGGCTTAAATGAACGGCTTGCTGGTTTAATGTCTAGCTGACTGGACAGAGTGAAGAGCAGCAGTTGACTGACTAACTGGCTGGCTGAGTGGAGTGAGAAAAGAACAGGGTTCACGTCTGGCTTGCTGGCTGAATGGCTGTCTGGAGATTGTGAGAATATGAAGAGTGTGAATTCCATGCCACTTCTGTCATAATAATAATAATAATAATAATAATAATAATAATAATAATAATTTTTTTAATATTTTAGTGCTTTCTAAAGCCTGTTGAGCTTAATGCTGCTTGTCTCTCTCTCCAGTCAGTGGCTGACAGGTGTGGTCATGTGACATGCCAGTCTCTTCTGTGACCTGTGTCGCTACCTAATAAACATTTATGAACAGGGGGATGGGGGCCGGTAGTGCTTTACGGAGCTAGCACCGCCGTGGATGTTTTCTTTAGAAAGTTCTGTGGACTTAATTCCTCTCTGAGCAGCAGAGGAAACCCTCCTCTGGTTTCTGGAGCTGACCCGGTTGGTTTGGAGGTTCTGAGGCTGATAGATTAGCTCACACTATTTGAAAGCAATCTGAAAGCGTAGTTACAAACCTTGGGCGTCAAAGCATCCCACTAAGACCCACAGCTTGTAATACCGTGCATTTCCGAACCAACCCATTTCAATAGCTGTGGTAGCCCCCCCCCCCAGGAAGACTTTCTGTGAAGAATTGCCTGTCCCTCTCCCATAGAGGAACCAGCAGAAAAAGACCTGGGCCTCAAGCTGGACTCACACAATACACACGCACACACAGAAACACAAACAAACACACAAAAAAGAGCAGAACGTTGATGACTTTTGGCAGTGCTGGCCTCTCGCAAAGAATGAGCGACAAGGGTCAAGTTCCCTTGGCGGTGCTCCACTCGACCCAAGTGCTTTTGTGGTTAGATGAGTGGTGCTTTAATGTCACACACACACACACAAAGGGCATATCAATTGAAGATCTAGTGTGTATCAGTTTTATTTTCTCAAGTCTCCCTCAGAAGATTCTCTGCAGCTTCCTATTAGTTGGTTATGTAACAGAGTATTTTCATTTGTTTACTGTGGCCTTCCGTCTGAATGACTTTCTGAGGATCTAATAGAGATGTGCTCAGAACATATTTATGATCACTAGCATTTATACAAAGATTGCTTAAACACAGCGGGACACTGGTTTGACTGTTATGCTAAACGAGTCCGTCAGAAGTAAGAATTTATAATGGATGAAAATATATTTCCAAGCGATGTGCTTGGCTTCACATCAACTACACAGAATCATCACCACGTAACAAACACATGATGAGAAGACAAGCATAGTAATGCTTGGCAAATCTAAAGTGCTGGTATTGAAATAATAAGGAAACATAAAAGGTTTGTACGGTAGGTTTATGAAGAACTTGACAAGCAATGGCAAGGGATGGAGCAGTCTAATGCTGTTTACTGACTCTTGTTTCAGGACCCTGCTGCACCGGAGTCTTTACATGGTCTGTTTCCTTGTTTCATTGTTTTTACTACTCTATATTTGCCCGTTGTATGCTGGTAAATTGTTCCCACACTGTTGCTTGGGCTTAGCACATGTAGCATGGATTAGCTGAAACGTTCACACAATGACAATGTGACTCTGACACAGCGGTTTTCAGGCAGCACAGTGCTCTTCAGAGGAGCGTTTGGATGAAGCTTGCACAAAATAAAGTCTGCAACATTGCCACGGAACCGTGTACCTCTACAGACCTAAATGTCATGTTCTATTATAGATACAGCCGTAACAACTGCACTTACTCTATCCAAATAGATAATGTATTTAGTCTGTTGGGCGCTTCTGAGGCTTACATCTGAACAACAATGGCTTTCAATCTGGCTTGCTATAATGACTTGCTGAAGGTTTTCTTTCCCCCTGAAGTGAGCAGAGAAAGTTATGTCATGGCATGGGTTACTTCATCAATAAACAGAAGGCTCTCTGCCTTATAATTAGCCAGCCTTGGAAGAGGGGAGCTACTGGAAGAGGAGGAAGAGGCTCATTCCCACTAATTACATTCTTTCCGGAGCGGAGCGGAGCCTCACAGCCGTAGGGCAGCTTACCATTACATGGCCCCACAACAACACACTATCCTCCCTCTAAGGGAAAAACAAAAACAAACATGTCGACTTTTGGTTTGCTCTGTTCGATCCCGCTCTAAAGTAACAGTTTCTGATGCCAATTCCTGATATATTTCTGTTGCATAATTACCTATTGTTCCACAAAAATGTAAAGGAATCGAGACAAGATAAATAAGGGGGCAAAAGACAAATACTATTTGATTATGTTGTTGTTTTACTTCTATTTCAGATGTATTTGTTTTCTTTTTACTCTGCTATACAAACAAAAAGGAGCAGCAAATTTCAAGATTTGAAGTGTAATTCACAAGTAACCTATAATTGAATTTTCACGTTTTGTGAGTTCCTCATTTCTGCTTGCAATGTATGGAGTAGACTTTTTAATGTGACCCTGTTAACATTCTCCCCAGATTACAATCACAATGGTTTAATTGGAAGGATATAAAATGTTTCTCATCAGTTGATGAGAATAAACGAGGCGGTAGATAATGCGCACGTTCAATACCCCTGCGATTTTTGTTTTAATGTCATTATAGCCACCATAATGGCAGACAGTGTAGCGAATGCTGATGATGCATACCAAATGTGTTGCGTTGTTGATGACCCACTGAGGGAAACGGTGAGATAAAAGAGAAAACTGTGATCCTGAGAAATTATTCATTATGCTTATTTATTTCATACCTCTACCCCTACTTCAGTCTAATCATACCTATCTACATACCCCTGATTGTTATGCATTATTTCTCTTTGTCAGGTGGAGAGGGATGAAGCATCACAAAGAGAGTGGCTGAGCTTTACCCATCCACACCCTCCAGACGGACTGGGTAACCGTGCTCCAAATGAAATGGGGGGATAGAATAGCGTTTGCTCCAGTCCAGTGCTCTTCAGTGATGCTGTTTCTCCATCTCCCCAGACCCGAAGGCTTGCTTTGTTATTCGGCATTTCATGGATGCCATTCCGCAAAAAACTGCTTCCCTGTCATTTATGGATCCCCGTCTCTTGTGGTTGTGTCTTTCAGCTTAAGTATGGAGCGCATGGCTGCTGCTCTCTCATGTCCATGGAGACCAGACTAGAGAGAGAGAGCAGGGTGGAGTAAACCTCTTTGCCCTCCGTCTGCAAATTGCAAAGGGCTTTAGAGAGTATCAGCACTGTGCATCGATGTACAAGCTAAACTTAACTGTGACTGGACATAACCTACAGATGTTTTATATGTGTGGTGTGAATAGACGGAATCTTGGGCGACCTGTAGTGTGAAATAAAGTAGTTGGTCCACAGTGCACGCACATGACTCACACAAAATGATGTGGTGTGTGTGTGTGTGTGTGTGTGTGTGTGTGTGTGTGGGGGGGGGGGGGGGGTTATGCTAGAACGTTGTATTTTAAGTTAAAAAGTTGCACCCGATACAGCTGATTACAATTATAGCCTACGTGTGCTTGTGTTTATTGAAGGTTGTCCAACTTGTTGCTGGTTGAAAGTAAATTGAATACCAGACTTTTCTGTGTTTGACCTACTGTATTATGAAAAAAGAATAAAGCATTTTAGTCAGGACAACTTACGTATATAGAAGATAAACATTTTACTTTTAACTGTTTATTGCAATTATATGGTAATACATTGAAAGTTTGGCGTCAAGGGTCTGCTGTTCTGAATTACTTTCCCACCCATGGTCATGTTCAACACTCAGTGAAATCATGGGTAGGGAGCACATATCTGCAGAATCCCTGACCGATACTGAACAACAGACCCAAAGTAGGTGGAGACTGGGGTGGAGATGGGTGCTAAGCAGCAAGTAGGAGCATCGTGTGTAAGCAGCAGTAAGCACTGCTTTGGCTGTAAGAGCCAGTGTGGTCCAGCAGTGAGTATTGGAACGCTTGCAGGAGCCATTGTGGGAGAACAGCGGTTTAAGAAGACCGCGTTCAACTTGTGAGCATGTGATTGGTTGATTGGTGTGACGTGGATAAATGCTGCTGACTGAGTTCCCTGCCTGAATTAGCTCCGCTGAAGCGTTGCTCCATTTAAAATGGAAAGTTTCTGAAATATTTGTGAATACTTTAAGGTTAGAATAATAATAATATTAATTCATTGTATTTAGTTTTTAGCGCCTTTCTTAAGGACTCAAACATAATATATATATTATTTATTACAGTATGTTTGCAGAGCGGACACTGTTTTTCTTTGAGATGAAATTTTGCTTAAGGCCACGTATCTTTAGTAAGTTACAGAAATAGATTACGTGAAGCTGAACTAGCTAGCTAGCTGAACAAACTAAACCCTGTTTTATTCACCCTCTTCTCTTCCTCCTAACCTTGGCATTTTCCTTCCTTACCCGATGTAGTGTTACTACTGGGTGTTTCAGGAGATGAAATTAACCAGACATTATGAGGTATAATAGAAACTATCAAATATGTTTATCTTCTATATTTGTGGGATAAAGGGCTTTTGCTTTAAGAAGACATGTAAGTGCTTTCCATAATTAAAAATTAACAATTATTTTGATTACATTATTGTTCTGCATGATCAAAACTACAATGGAAATGCCCGTTGTTACATTTTGCATATTGCAAAGAAGCATCAGTTCTTTTTTGCGTTATGAAATTATCCGTGCCAGTTTCTTTACCGCTTGCATTTATTTATTTATTTTTATTCTTCCCTGCCACTGATGAGAAATTCAACTCGGTTTAATTTCAGTAAATGTGGTTATGTCACATTGTGAAATGCTGTGACTGTTTCCTACAGTAACGTACTGCTTTTGATCCCCCATCTTTCGTCTGTATCTGCACCATACAAAGTTAGGCTCGCCTGTTAATGTTCTCAATCCAACGTTGTTGCATATATAAAATAAATCTTGGTGGCAAGAGCTGAATTGAATAAGAGAACACTGACTATTCCCATGGGAAAGTCCTATTGTTTGAAAGAGTGTTCATGGATTAACCTTGATGAGTGTACTTGTAGTACTGTAAGATGATGACAAAGAGGTACAACTTATATTGTTCCAGTGTTCAAAAACAAGCTGCTGACACTTCCAGTTCAAAGTCTTTGTCCATCAGAGGGATTGAAACTGTTGCCGCTCTCAACACCAAAGTAAAGTTATTTCACTGTTAAAAAAAATCTATCATCGGTTGCTAAAAAAGCCAAAGGTTGTGTGATGAAAAAGAGAAATTATTTAAAAAAAATTATTTACTGCAGAGAGAAGACCTTGAGCTTTTCAAGACATATTATAAAAAGAGTCTGTAATGATTCCACATCTCTTTATTGTTTGTGTGTGTGTGTGTGTGTGTGTGTGTGTGTGTGTGTGTGTGTGTGTGTGTGTGTGTGTGTGTGTGTGTGTGTGTGTTGTGAGCGAGTAAACTTGTTCTATCAGAAGCAGTATTCATTTGGCCCGGTCAGCAGGGTAAGTCCTCAGTGTATCAATATCGTTTGTGAGGAACCAGCACTTGATTGATCTGTGACGGTGAGCCAGAGAAGCAATCTGCAGTGCACTGTTACATCAGACCCTTCTTCAGACCATCTGAGCACAGTTCTGGCTTACTGCCTGGGCTTCTAAACCCAGTGGCAACAAAGGCTCTCAAAGGCCTTAGCCCCTGCTTGAACTGCTGCAAGTGACGAAACAAATATGAAAGAAGCTGAATGTATGAATATATGGGAGCGTGTGTGTGTGTCAGTGTGTGTATGTTTGTTTGTATGGGGGGGGGGGGGGGTGGAGTGGAGGGAGTAAATGTCCTTCAACCAGACTCTACATCAATATTGTCCTAGAGAGAGAGAGAGAGAGAGAGAGAGAGAGAGAGAGAGAGAGAGAGAGAGAGAAAGAGAAGAGCAGCCTAGAGCCAAGCTAGCTCGGACTAACACCTCAACCCCCTGGACTATCCTCCTCTCTTTGACTCTCGCTTTCTCTTAAGCTCATAGCTGATATTATAAGGTCAGTCCACAGTGAAAGGAACCATAACAAGGTGTATAGGTAAGTGAGTGTGGGGAAAGAGAGGAGGGTGAAGGGAGGGATGGAGGGAGCAAGGGAGGGAAGGAAGGGGGCAGAGGTAGCTCGGAGTCAATAGTGCTTTTAATTCTACTCCATGTCTCTTTTGCATCTCCTTCCCTAAATACAAAAAAATACATTCTACGCACACACACACACACACACCTTTGCGAGCACACAAACAAACACAAAAAGTAGTTCACCTCAGGTTTCTATGATATCCCTGTTCAGATTCTGACAACAGCGCTGACTCTATTCTCGCTGCTGTCTGTGCTGCAGAATGTCATTGTCTACTTTACTGTTACACCGCAAAAAATATCACCAGGGGCTGAGTCATGCGGCCTCCTAACGCATCTCCAGCTCTGTGCCTCAACAAAGCAGCAGTTTAATAGGATCAGAAAGGAGCTTCTGGATTTGCTGTGCTCCCCCAATCTGTTTCAGGATATTCCATGCAGACTTGGGAGTCTCAGGCGTGTTATCCAATTTGGAATGACCTTTTAGTTGAGTTATTTTAAAATCTAAACCTAATTTACACCTATTAGGAAAATCCTGGGGAGAGGAGAATCCCAGCGATGAGCCTGTCTGAATCAATCCCTCTTAATTCCCTGTCAGCTTAAGTGTCTATGTTCATATGCATGTGTTTGTGTGCACACATGTCTGCATCTCTGTCTGTCTGCCGTGCGCGTATGTCTCTACATTTGACCAAATAAAATGTAGAACCACACACTTGTCTTCTTTGGGGGGGTTGGGAAATGGTAAAGAATGTGAGACCTGAATTACTTTTTTTTTTTTAAAAGCCAGGGAAGCGGAGTCAGGGAGGGAGAAATAAACAAAGGGAAGGAATAAAAGCTTGATTTTAAAGACGACGGCTTGAAATGCAATTTAGATATCGATTATTGTCATTAGTTTGTGATTGAAATGGACTAAACGTTGCTCAAGGCAATTACTGTGATTTACTAATTCATTCAATTCAATTACAAACTGCATCATGGCTCTGATAGGCTGGTGGTTGTATCAGTGAGTTTCTGAAAAAAGCCTGCTCTGGGACATATAATTGTAAGAAAACAGCAACTGAAATAAAGCCTATTTCTCTGTATCTGATATAAGTCATTGCAGGAACTGAGTCGTTTTGGACTGTCTTGCTAAGAAATAAAAATATAATTTGAACTTTTTAGAAATGTCATTCTCATTCCCTGAAATATCCTGAAATACTCTGAAACCAAACAGTCAGCCAAAATATTTTTCTTCTTTTTTTTCTTTAGCTGGGGCCACTTTTTTATGTAGACTTTAAGGTCACCAATCAAGAACAAGTTGATCTCGAAGGAGGCTGGCAGCCTCGAGGGGATTTCATGAAAGCACACAGCCTTGTCGTGATAGAGGGTTCCAGATTGTAAACATGGGTTCCAGAACGCTCTCCCGGTTTAGCCTGACCTTGGTTGACTTCTCCGGGCCTTTCCTCTCACCTCCTCCGGGGTCCGTAGCGTGGCTCACCCACAAAACCACCACACACTGAGGATGTGATGTCGCATCAGTAAAAAGCCAGTCGGTGGAGGAACACAGCTGCTAGCACCCACGCAGTGGCTTAAGACGAACACAGCTGGATGCCTTTTCTGCCTGCCAATCACATTTGTTCAGATAAGGCCGTCACTTCATCACCTGTTTTATGTGCATTCAGTTTACAACGTTAGAATAAGGCACACCTCACAAGGGTATATGTTCCTACACATAACTTCATCATACTCAGTTTTGGTGAAGTCAAGTGAACGAGGGTCAACTGCCACCTCTTTCTACTTCCTCTACAGTCAGTCAGTCAGTCAGTCAGTTAGTCAGTTAATATATCTGTTTGTCTCTCTTTAGCTGTGTGTCAGTCTCCTTGCCTTTCAACCAGATAGTAAGTCCTTTGAGGTATTCAGTGAATGGTGTTGTGCACACTGGCTCCTATAAGTCTGCCTTTTATCCAGTTAGCGCTCATGTCTACTTGGTGCTTTTGATGTTAAGGATGTGTGTCACGCGGGCATGTGTTTGAATGCATGTGTGTCTGGGTGGGTTATTTTTATGAATGCACATACTCAACATACTGTGCTCATCTGCCAAAGTGTGTGTGTGCTCTGTGTTTGTTTGTGTGTGTGTGTGTGTGTGTGTGTGTGTGTGTGTGTGCTGCTTCTGTTGTCCCTGTGGTCTCTATCCAGGCTCTCAGGTCTGGTTGGTGCTTTTGATGTTATGGATGTGTCGCGTCAAGTATTTTTACATTCATGTGTGTGTGTGTGTGTGTGTGAGTGTGTGTGTGTGTGTGTGTGTGTGTGTACGTGCAGCCTCTGTTGTCCATGTGGTCTCCTCCCAGCGTGTTTCCATGGCCCTCCCCCCTGGGGGCCAGTCACAGTTCATCTCTGTTTAACCTGCCAGTCAGCCCTCACAGTGGCCTGTGAATAATTCACCCAGGCCAATAAACACAGGCTCAGTGCTGCTGCTCCTGCTGATGCTGCCTCCACTGCCCTCCCCTGTTAAGCCGGACCTTTCATGATTTACAGTCCACTCTCTCTTTCTCTCTATTTCTGTCATCAAAAAGATAAAATACTGCGGGCCATTTTCATTTAACTTTAGACTGCAGCTGCCACTCAACAGAGCAGAGACCTGCTTTGAACTTCAATGTGAGGGTGTTGGAGAAAAATAAACTTTGCTGCAGTATCTCAAAGAAAGGAAGAGTGTCTCAGGCTGGCAGACACATGCCATCAGCAGCAAGAGGAGTTAGACAAAAAAAAGATCCTTCTGGGAGCGCCATGGGCATGAGGGAGAGGAAGGGAGAGGCAGGAATGGATTCCAGCCGAGGTTTTGTGGAGTGTGAGGATGGAGGGGAAAACCCAGTGAGAACAGGCCTGTCAGAAATCCCGCCAGGATCTGCGGAATTCGTTAAAAAGCAACAGCGAGACTTCCGCGCATCTCTAGAACGTTAAAATGCACTTTGGGTTAAGTCAACACAGAACTGTGCAACTGAGAATTCTTCTGTGTTTTCACTCTAATCTCCTGGTTGGATACATGTAGGAACTGATAGAGTGAAGTGTAGTACATGTCTCATCCAAACACGTCCACACACTCGGCTGCAAACGAGGGATTTCCCTGAAAAGCACATTTTTCTATTGTATTTTCTGAAAAGTGTAGCGGAAAGCAAAAGAGATTACTCGCCTCTCTGCGGAGCTAATCTTGTTAACGGAGTTGCTATAATTGCGGAGAAAATCATTTGGTAGCGATTAGTGTTGAAGCGGGCGTCATGCAGGGCAAAGCTTTGCTTAGATAGGATGGGGTGGAGAAGAGTCAGGGTTAACATAGGGTCATCCCAGTAGACAGGGCAGTGTACTCTCCTAACCCACAAGACTACTAACGAGATAGAGGGGAAAAAAGCACTTTTATAACTTTAATTCATAGTTGAGATACAATAAAAGATAATAGATAACTATCTTTTTTTTCCAAAATAGTTAATTTTCTAAAAAGCAAATAGGAAAGTAGAGGTAGAATCTCGGTAGGGTAGATTATGAAATGATGGCGTCCTATTCAATAAAATGCAGTATGGTTGTGTTTATTTTCCAAATGAGATTTTTCTCTGATGTAAGTTTAATGACTTCAGGGACCATTGGAGAGGTGGCTCGGTCCCTCCATACAGCGGGGTGGATTCAGTGATTATCTGTGGCCCTTTGATCATCCTTCTGCGGCTCACTAATGGGAGCACATACTGACAGGTTTCAGTCTCTCGTGACTACCTCAGCACATTCAATCCCCATGGCCGGCTGTCTGTCTGTATTTGATATCTACCATCTCTCGTTTTGTCATTCTGTCGGCCTGTCTTATCTTCTTTTTTTCTGTTGCTTCTCTTTTATCACTGCAAAATACACGTTCCCCATACAAACATTTTTCTCATGTGAAATACAGTAGGCTAAAAAAGAAGCAAAAACTCACACATACCTCCCATCCTCTTATTGCTAAAACACACATCATAATACTTAGTTAATAATACTCATGTTACAATAATTATGTCTAGACTAGTTTTTATAAGGAATATTACATTACTAACTTTAAATCTAACAAATGTCTGTCAAAAACCGAGAGTTCTAACAACAACAGCAGACTTAAGATCAGACCTATTACTCTGGTAAGCACAGTAAAGCTACTGTGTATAAATTAGACATCATAATGACACGCTGTTATTGCAGGATTTGCCAACTGTGCTCGCGTGTGTGTGTATGTGTGTGTATGTGTGTGTGTGTGTGTGTGTGTGTGTGTGTGTGTGTGTGTTTGTGTGTGTGTTTGTGTGTTTGGTTTATTCATGTAAATATATAATTTCAGAATTCATAGAGGGTTGTCTCATGCTATTGGGACTTCACTAAACAGCTCTTGTGTGTACGTGTGTGTATCTTGGTCCGTTGGTCTGATTTACAGGAGCTGAGTTACAAGGAGCCACAGTGGCCCCTGCAGAGTGTGTGACAGCTCCACAGTGTGTGTGCTCCTCTGAGTGTTCTCTCTCTCTCTCTCTCTCTCTCTCTCTCTCTCTCTCTCTCTCTCTCTCTCTCTCTCTCTCTCTCTCTCTCTCTCCACCACCATTAACGCTAATCACAGTGGACAATGTGTACATGCACTATCACCGCTCAACTCCCTCCATGTGGCTCATCATCAACACAATCATAGGCTGTGCAGTTTGCAGGGGCCTCGGGCTGAGAGCGTCAGTAGTCTAATATTCTCCTCAAAGTATTTTGACCAGATAGAAACATATTTACCATTTAAGACAATTGTAGGTCTGTCTGAATACCTCATTCTGATTGGCTTGGAGCGACATGTGATTACAATCAGAATGCACTGCTGTGAGTACTGTCCCTCTGTCATTATAATTCACTGTGGGAAACGTCAGCGTTTCTCCTCACAGAAGGATACATTATCCCCTTCAGGTTTGAGGGGTAGAATGCCCCTTTTGAAACATGCAATTTTATATCTTTACAAATTGTTCACTGTCCCTTCATCTGCGAGGTCTCTTTTTTACTGCGAGGACTCTGGTTGCTGTAGACTCTCAGATTTTCAGTCGGACATTTTGGAACGTTCCTGGGCTCCTGAGGCAAACGGAGAGGAACACGTTTCTCGGCGATACCAGGGAACAGGAGGGGGGGGACCTGCTGCCGCACTCTGCGCCACGTTCACAGCCGACATGGAATTACGAGAGAGGCTGATAGGAAGAGAGATGCATGTCCAGTTGAGGAGAGTAGCTAACACTCCTTCAAACGGGTTACCAAACACTGTGAAGTCTGTAATTGCTGTCAGGGGGCTTTGTTTCATAACACTTGGGCAAATTGTGAGTTATTCCTTTAGATGGATGGACACGTTTACAAAGCCAATGCTCCCTATGAGCCTTCGTTAGAATGAGTCACATGGCCTAACCATGTTAATAATTCATAACCCTAATGCCAATGCTTGATCATCTAAGTGATTTTTTGGGGGAATGTCTATTGGGGGAAAGTGTAAGTAAAACATCTCTTTAGTATTAGGCTGTGTCATCTCATCTCGCCTCATCTTCTAGCATCTACACTTTCTCTCATCTTCTCTGTACTGGGGGAGCAGAAGATCTGGGATGTTTCCTGACAGGCTAGAGGAGGAAACACATTTCACCTTTCATGGTCTATTGAAACATCTTTATAAGATAGAGGTTGGGTGAACTAGGAGGTTCCTGAGATGCGGACGTTTGAAACACATATTGTCAGCTGATGAAGGACATTTAACACAGTGTGTGTGTGTGTGTGTGTGTGTGTGTGTGTGTGTGTGTGTGTGTGTGTGTGTGTGTGTGTGTGTGTGCGTGTGCGCAGACTGAGGTAGCAGAGATGTGCTGGAGGGATGAGGAGTACAGTGAATTAAATTCATTGTCTTTCTTGTGAACTTTCAACTTTAATACACGTTCAACTACGCAAAATATATTTACAATTTTGTAATAGTGTCTACATTTCTTTAAAGATGACAGAGGGCCAGTACATGAGAGTTATGGCGGAAGAGATCTGCAAATCTCGAGCACATCAAAACTGTGTAAAGAACCTCCACGCTCCACAGATGGTTTAGAGTCCAGCAGCAACTGACATGGTAGATAATATTTCAAAAGCATGGAGAAGGGGCTTTTAAAATAAATAACAGATATGGTGCAGGTGCAGATAAAACCATTTATCACAAAACAAGAGAAGTCTAGGTCTTAAAATAGAGAGAGAGAGAGAGAGAGAGAGAGAGAGAGAGAGAGAGGGGAAGAGACTTTGTCTCAAAGAGGAATACTTTACAAGTGAGTTTATGATCCAGTATGTTGTTACTGGTAAGTCTGTTGATGCTGTTGTGGTTATTGTTTTATTGTATTCAAATGTCTTTGACAGAAAACAATGTATTTGCAATGCTTTGCTGGGGCAATCTGTGATTTTCATTCCAATAACTGCAGTGACAGCGTGTACTTGCTTTTGGCGTATGGCCTGTGATTGTAGTGTACACAGTACAGTTTGCCTTTGTGAGTATGTCCTTCACTTTTCAGAAACAGGCACTTTACTCAACATTTGAAAGGTTGTGTGTGTGTGTGTGTGTGTGTGTGTGTGTGTGTGTGTGTGTGTGTGTGTGTGTGTGTGTGTTTGTGTGTAGGTCTGTTGTTGATTTGTGTATAAATTTGATCTTGAGTTCTAATGTTCACTGAGGCCGTACTGCAGAGGAGCAGGCTCCCAGTTCTGAGGGGTTGTTGTCATCCATTTCACGTTGCAACGGTGAGATTCCAGAACATGTTCCGATACGATAGCCTCATTAGGATGCAAATTGATATTTAGTTACCATGGCATCAGAGCCAAGGAGTACACAAGTGAAGGCTCCCAACATAAAATGTGTGTGTTTGAGTGTGCGCATGTGCATTTCAAACTGTGTGCATCAAAGAGAGATGGAGTGTGAGTATGAGAGGAAGAGAAACAGAGAGAGATTAAAGGCTCTTGTATTCGACTAAGCGCCAATAATAATTTTTATAAGCCAAGGCATTATCAGTCAACCGTCTACACAAAGTACTCTTCTGGTTGTTGAAGTGCCTTTGAGAGGAGAGTATCAACAAACAGCTCCATAAAAAGGCTGACTTATGGGATCCAAGTTGATGCTGCTTTCTTTAAGAAGACAGAAAACGTTAGAAACATCTCATTCTTCCACTGTGACGATGAGTCTCTGAAGATTAGGCGGAGTGTCTGGGCCTTTGAAGTGTGGAGGAGAGGAAGAGAGGACAACAGCAGCCCCAACCTCCTTTTCATCTGTCACTCCACAGTGTCATGCCCAAATGTCTCTAAGCCATAGCAGCCAGCCATTTTGTCAGGCGGGCAGCTAGCCAGGTGGAAAAGCAACCAGCCTGCCATTAAGACTGAGAGATAGACAGCCAGCCAGCCAGCCATGCAGCTGGGCAGGTAGAGAGACATACAACCATGAAGGCATAAAGGCAGAGAGACAGACACAGAACCAGCACGGATATAAACCAGGTAGCTGGGCAAGTAGAGACATACAACCAACCATCCATTAAGGTAGACAGAGAGCCAGCCAACTAGAAAGCAGGGAAGACGAAGACCAAGCCAACACGTTACACATGCTGGATCGTCTGGATAACTGGATCGTCTAACTGGATCCAGGCAGACGAGGCTGATAGTCAGGCAGGCAGAAAGTCACAGCATGTCAGTCCTTAGTCTCTTTATTAAAACAAACAGCCGAGCGGAGAGGTGCACTCTGCCTCTGCCAACACACATGCTCTTATGTGTTTACACATGGATGAAATATCAGCTTCTAAATGGCATGCAATAGATTGGAAAATAGTGCACACGCACACACACACACACACACACACACACACACACACACACACACACACACACACACACACACACACACACACACACACACACACACCCACACACAACCACACATTTTAAATAGATGATAAATAACATTACCTGTCTCTAACAGATTTCAATGATTGGTGTTTTGCTTAATGTGTGTGTGTGTGTGTGTGTGTGTGTGTGTGTGTGTGTGTGTGTAGAAGAGAGAGAGAGAGAGAGAGAAAGAGTGATGGTTCCTAATTAAATGACAGGCTATAGCCCTTCGTCCTAGGCTATGATTCTATTACTACGGGGCAGTGATTAAGCTGCTCCATCCTGGCTGATCGCTAGTGGGAGTCACAGGGTCAGCAGACTTTCTAAAGACACGAAGAAGAACATTTAAATATCCCGAGTAGTCTGCTAATACAAATGAGTAGAGTGGACGAGCTGTCTGTTACTCATACCTCCATGAGCGCTGACATTTATCGACGGTCTGTAAACCAGGGAGGAAAAACGGCCAGGGGGAGAGAGAGACTTCTTAAACTTGACACATCATTTCATCCAACCCATCTTGACGCCTGTTCCACCAAGTAGTCACATGGGATGCAGCACTGTGTTTGTGTGTGTGTGTGTGTGTGTGTGTGTGTGTGTAAGAGAGAGGGAGAGAGAGAGAGAATTTATGCAAGGCGGAGCGGCATGAATTTATGCAAGGCGGAGCGGCTTCACCAGAGAACACTCCCAACAGTCGTTCACAGCAGCAATTTCACAGGCTGGGTGACACATGTATCAGCAACCACAGCGGGAAAATAATCCAGTAATCAGCTCCTTGCTTTTACCGTCAGCACACCATGCAGAGCTTTACAGAGGAAGGAAATCAAACACACATTTACAGTAGGAGACTTAACGCTTCTGTGTATGTAACCCATGGTTTCCTGGGTAACTAACGACATGCTCTAATGGGTCTTCCGAGGGCCACCCTGAACACCAACTGGGTCTGCTTAAGTGCATCGCTAATTTGTCCCAGGAGAGGAGAGAATCTCCATAGGCTTAGAACAACCTTTTAACCCTGTTTCCCTTGGTGTTCAAAAGTACAGTAAACCTCTGCTGGAGCAGTTCCAATTAATAAGGAAGAGGCACTGAGTGCAACGCAGCCATCTGCTTTAATCCTCAACATGATCCTTTTTGTGTCCGTGAAATTGGTCTATTGGTGCTGTTCCACAGAGGGATGCGATGCATGACTTAACCTTTGTTTTTTCTTAATGGAGCCTGTCCATCACTCCTACTTGAAGCCTTCGTCTGTCAGTCATGCATGTAGTAGAGAGGCATGACACATGTTTTTACCAGTAAGAGGCATGCCACTGACATACAGTATCTCTAACTGCAAGCATAATCACTAGTGATGTTCATTTCTCTCTAGTGATGTATTTCAATGCAAACAGATATCTTTTGGAGACTTATCATCTTTTGAATACCCTGCTGCTATATTGACAAGTTCGTCCCATGTTCTACTATTAGCTGTTTACAGGCCACCAGAATACTGTCCCACGTTCTTTGAAAACCTTACTGAACTATTATCAAATATTTCCAAAAACTTTGATTGTATAGTTATGGCTGGTGATTTTAAATTTTAAATTCATATTGCTAACCGTGATGACAAAGGGGCTAAATAACTATTTACTATATTTGACACCTTTGAACTCTCTCAGCATGTGGAAGGGTGCGCTGAAGTATGAGTTATCGCCGAGGGAGTCTTCGGGCAGAAGTCTTTCCTGAAACGTTAAACTCTACGTAGCAGGAAGTGCCTCTTGTGTCTTTGTTGTCTTGGTCTGTTAGCAGATTTGGACACAACTGAGCGATATATGCATGCTCAAGCTATTCATAGCTGCTTGGAGCTGTATGTGCCCGTAAGTAATATAAACTAAATGTTGATACGACTGATTGTTTAGCACGGCATTGTCCATGTTGAATGAGTCAGTAAAAGTTCGATTCATTTGACAGTTCGATTAGATTCGGACACTAAAAAGATTCGCTCAAAAGTATTTGGTCGTTAATTTTTGCTCATCGCTAATTATCACTAGCTAAAATATACAACTTGAAGTTTTCAACTCACGTTAGCAAACCTTCCTACTATCACTAACTTCGTAGTACTAGCAAAACTGTCTTTTCTTTATAAATGCCTGTATAACGAGGGTTACGCTACGTTGTTAACGGCTTTAGCTAGTTAGCGGAACATTAAAAGTTGCACGTGTTTGTTAACGTTAGCAGGTGCGCTGCCTTTGGCAAAATTATCCAGTCAACAAAAACATATAAATGTTACATAAATTATCGAATAATTCGTAGTCCTTCCCAAGTCTCCACCATCAATGAGCTGCGGCTGCCACACAAAGTCAGACAAACACACACACACACACACACACACACACACATCTGAGCCTGGAAAGCAGACAAGGACACGGGGCACCGAGGAAAGTGCTAATGTTAAACATGGCAGAATCAGTTTGGCAGGAGGCAGAGGGGCTCTGAGTATGATAGAAATGTTAAAGAGGCAGGAGAGCCGCTGACCTTTCCAGTGACTCCATAAGGCTGAGATGAGGTCCCTGTGGCTGGGCAGCCTTCATGGCAGAGGCAACATGTTAGTAGTTCTCTGGAGGAGTTGTTAGTCCGCCTACATGTTCCCGATGTAGCCTAGCAGCTCAGCTCAGATAGTCTTCAATTTTGCATTTCTGCAGTGATGTTGTCTGCTCTTTTTGTTTAAATATTTATCTGAAACATAGCCATGCCTATTGATGCCAGGAGACACCTGAACACTTTTCACCAAGGATGGGATACTTGAAAATTAAAAGCACTCCTGGTTTTGCTACTGACATGATCTAATAGTGGCTATCATTTGTAACATGTTTTCCTCATTGAAAAGTACATTTTACAACGCAGTAGAGGCTAGAATATCCCGCTAGTGAGATGATTCCAGCGCCTCCTGCCATGAAGGCGCTGTCCAAGGTGCTGCAAGTTTGTCATTGTAACGGGAATTCAGGAGCTTGTGCAGTCCATGGTGCTGGAATCCTGTCATGGGAAGGGGACTTCAGCATTCATATTGTATTGTATCATATGATATCATATCATATGTGTTCTCTGTTATGTGAAGCACATTGAGCTGCACTTGTTGTATGAAATGCGCTATACAAATAAAGATTATTATTATTATTATTATTATTATTATTATTATTATTATTATTATTATTATTATTATTATCATCTCTATGGACCTGGAATCTTGGGTTTGAAAGGTGAGTTCAGTAGTTGGTGCTGTCCATGGTGCTGACCAGCAATCTCTGACATATTCCTAAAGTAGTCATAAAATACAATTCGACCAGGTGTGGCTTTCATCTTCCCCCAGTGACTGTGTCACTCTATGGTGTTAATGTTTTTTTCTCCTTCCTTAAGTTGAGATAGTGGTGTAGTCATAGAGATAGAACACTCTGTTCGATATCTATGGGTGTATCAAGGTGCCCCAGCTTAACCTCCTCCGTCACAGGGCTCTCTAGTAGTGTTATTGATTAATGGTGTAAAGCGGCAGGGTTGTTGGGACATGGATTACGTTGACGAGCAGGGTCTGGCAGGAATAGATACAGTCTGGCCTAGAGCCTCGTGGGCCTTTTCAAACCACTCAAAGTCAGCTTTCAGTCTCCGTACCCTCCTTAATGTCGCTCTGCTTCCCACTGAAGCTCATCGACACACCCACCAATCACAGCGGCAAATAAATCCCTCATGGAAAATACAAGGACTAATAGCGAGAAAAGGATTTTCAGCTCTTTTAAATGCATTGGTTTGCCCTTCCGTGAAGTGTCAGTTGATTCTTTTCTCTTTTTTATATCCATTCAGTAATGTTTTGTTGATTATGATTATGAAGATTAGATTTTGTGTTTGGAAAGAAACAAACAGCACAGTGCCACAGAACATCCAGCGTAATTCAAAAGACAGCAAGGACGTCCTTGAATAGACACACATTAGAATGTAACAATGCGTAATGGGTTGTTGAAGTCAGTTTGATTAAAGGTAAGGCCCAGGTATTTGCATCAATGGCAATGTTTACTCGTATTACTTTCACAACAACCAGTCGTAACTTTGATAAACAAGTTATTTTGTGTTTGATATTAAATTGGAATTCTGAGTAGTAATTGGTATCCAAGTACACACTTTAAAAACTCCAAATGTCTCATTTGCATCTTTAATACTCTCACTAAAGATGCCCAGAGAGTGTGTAGCTATACCAATTGTTGTAATTTGACTAAATGTGGGGTTGGAGGGTTTACCATAACGGCCATCTCAGCGAGGAGGACTGTGCACAGTGAGCTTTTGTTATATGTATCAGGTCCATTTATCTTCTGCGAATGAAATGAATTCCGAATCTTGATAGTTTCATTCGTCGGAGATAAATCGGCCTGATACATATAACAAAAGCTTATGGTGCTCAGTCCTCCTAGCAAATGAAACCATTTAAATACAACAATTTAAACAATCTTTGGATTTCTGGCTTTGTTTGCCATTATTCATGATCAGCCTTGCTCATGGGTTTTAGCTTTGATTCCTACAGTGTCTGTAGACCTGATACAGTTATCCACAGTTGGATTTCCATAGTATAAATGTCACAGTGGTCAATCAGTATGCTTGAAATAATATGTTTCTTTCAGTAAGTTGTAATAAAATCTTGACTCGCATGATTTAAAACATTTTGTTCTCTTCCAGCAGGCAAATGTGACCAGTTCTCCCAAAGGACACAAACTCAATTAAACACTTCCCGCCATTGAAACAAGCAGTCAGATATCAGTGGATGGAGAAAAGTTGTGGCCTCCATTAAATGTGCTTCTCTGTTATAGTCACTCATCAGCCCCTTAAGATTATTGGCTTTCTAATCTACAGAACTGCACTGTTCCTTTGAGGTCACAGCCTGCAACCGTTGGCTGTGTGACCCCAATTTACACAGTCTTATTTATATGGAGCTCCTGATGAAGATGGATTCCTTGACACTTAGCACCTCCCCTCACCTGCTTGCTGGGAATCATTTACGCAAGTTTCCCAGCACACTCTCGTCTCTTTAATTAACTTTTTTTTTGTGGGATGAATGTATGGGATCCCCTATCGTGAGTCATGCCGTCAGCTTCAGTGGACGATGGTGGCGGTTGGAGGGTGGGTGGAGGAGGTGGCCGTTCCACTTTGAAGAAATTAAAAGAGACCATAGTGGGCTGGGAAACTTGCGTTAATGATTTCCAGCAACAAGGTGAGGGGAGGTGTTAAGTGTCAAGGAATCCTGGAGAGGTTAAAGATCCACTGGCTGGAGGCCCATTTAGGACTCAGATCAATCAGCTAAAAGCTACCGGGAAGAACCCTGGGACCTGGATGGTATGTCTGTTGGCAGTGACAGAGAGTGACAGAGAGCTCATAGATGCCAGTAAAGGGGGTACTGTGTGTGCGTGTGTGTGTGTGTGTGTGTGTGTGTGTGTGTGTGTGTGTGTGTTTGGTAGGGTATGGCCTTTGGTCCACAGCAGGTCCTAGCAGAGTTTAGACACTCTCGTCAACACTCACAAAACCTTTCTCTTTTCTACCAGCTTCTCAAACACACTGGCCCAGATCTCTATCATATCACATTAGATTATCTGCCTTAAATTAAGCCCCGGTATCCTTGGTGACTGGTTTTACTCGTGTCGCAGAATTCAATTACCCGCAACCTTTTCCCGAGACACTTTTAAGGTGAACAATCAAAAGATCACTTGTATCAGTTATTTTTTATATTATTTTAAATAAACTCCCATTGACTCCCTCGACGATCTTCAAACTCACTCTCATTATGTTTTCTCTGGCTGTTTTGCATAATTCTCCTCGCAAACGTTCTCTGAAATCAATCAGAGTCTCTCTCCCTGAATGTACAGTGAGATACTGTGACCAGACTCACCATGCCTAAGAAGCAGGAGAGCTTTCCTCTTTCCTCCGTGCCCCTTCCCTTTCTCTCCCCTTCACTTCACTGGGCTATCACCATTAAGCTAACTCCAATCTCTTCTTTAATCTGTCCCTCTCTTTCACCTGTTATACGGTATGTCAGTGTGGATTTGACAGCGTCCATTAAACCACAGTTAAACGTCACCATCAGTGGTTGTCAGTCCAACTGAATGTAATTATTGTCAGTGAGCAAACTGCCTTGTTTGCATTAGAGGGATATTAGTTCTTCCTCTCACAGCTAGGCCACTCTAGAGCTGAACAGTCTTTAACATGGTTATTATTGGACATTTTGTCAATCTTTTAAAATAAATAAAATGAGATCTGCAGAGTGGTGAAGTGCTGAGCGCCTGCCATTAGGATCCGTGTGTTTGCTACAGTGTCGGGTTTGTGAGAGAGGGTTTGATCTGTACTTGATGACTGAAGAGCATGATGAATGGCTGCCCATAAATCCCATAAGCTCACACATACATACATACACACACACACACACACACACACACACACAGGTTGCTAATGTTTCTTTGAGAGCAGCAACTCATCGTTAGTTGACTGGGGTCAAGCGCTGGAGGTCAGCCTGTTGTTAGCAGGACTATATCTGGATTAAAGGTGGGAGGGGAATAGAGGAAGAAACATCTTCTCTTACAGCCGGGGAGGTCAAGGTTAAACTTTAACTGTTAGTCCATCATCTATGGACATTAACTGGTTGAGATCCTTTAAGTGTCTATGGCTATCATTCTGAATTATTTGACAATAATTTTAATGTAAATCCACTTTTAAGCTCATGAACCTGCCAACTGGCCTTTTACGTAAGTGCTATATTCTCTAAATTAGTGTTAAAAGTTCAGAACCCAATCCATTTAGGAAAAGCATACAGTGGGCAGTACAAAAATATGGATATCTTCAGAACCATTGGAATTATTCATGCTAACCAAGTGAATTAGAATTTCCTCACTGAAAAATGTTTTATGGTACAATAAAATGTTTGACTGTGTAAGTGCTTATATTCCATTCATTACAACTTCCACTGGATGAAAGTTGAAGAGGATAAAAAATATAAAATAAACTCTCCAGAAAGATATCAGATTGGTTCATAATAGAACAGGCCCATCTGATAATGGTTATAAAACAATTTACGATAGAATGTCATATTTCTTTCACTATACAGATTAAGTAAAACATCTGAGGAAAGGTCACAAATGTAATGTGTTTCTATGAATGAGATATCACCCTTTCTCCCACGTTAGGTTCAACTCAAATCCCACTTTTGGTCTTTTTTTTTCGTTTGTTCTTTTGCATTGGCCTTTGTCTCGCCTCGGCCCAGGCAGCGTGGCGGGCTGCGTATTAAAGGTTTTAGCAGGACTCTCATGAGTGCCCTATTCCTGCAGGCAGATTATTTAGGGCCACGCCATGCTTGACTGCCATCTTCTCTGCCAAATTCCATGCCACCATATGCACACACACCCTTTCACGCACTGCTCCCTGTCTGCAGAGGGAACATTTTAAATGTGTCAGGACTTGCAACAAACACGATCGTCCTTTTAGTCTCCCACTGAGTGTTTGTTTACCTTTGTGTTAGCCCGATTAAGTTGGATAGTTTTAATTTGTCCAGGAATTGATGGGGCCACGGGCAGCGGCAGCAGCAGCAGCAGCTATCGAACATCAATAGCTGCCACAGTCAAAAGAGTCAGCTCCTCTGTGGAATACAGCTAAGCACCTGAGAGGTTAACCACAGCTAGCCTATTCAGTTAATCTAGTGCTTTATGCTTTTCTTTTTTCACAATATTTTTATGAATGAAGGCCATGATCTAGCTTTTGGTTGAAGGATAGAGCCCTGAAAACGGAGAAAATTAAAGACATAGCTCATGTATTTCATTCTTCTCCTTAATGCGATTGTCCTTTACAAAGGGCTAAATGCATTTCTCAAGAGCGATTGAGAATGGTCCAGAATTGATTGTGTCCCTAGGGAACTGATATTGCTTTTACGTGATGCTTCTGTTATCTTGTAATGTTCAATCATAAAGTCCCATATGATTCGCATTGCCAAGAAAAGGCCTTTGACATTCATTTTATGTGCTCTCTATGATGATCATTGATTGTGGGTACGTTATTGAGAAAAGACGCCATTAGCACACAAGCGGGCCTGTAGCGGAAATCAATAAGGCATCCTATAGTGCCTGGTCATCCCCGCGCCCCTCGTAACTACAGAGGTCATAAATGAACCCTCCAAGGACAAACTGAGTGGCAGGGAGAAATGGACGGAAGCCCACAGTACAGTAGATGGACAGAGAGGACGGCAGAAAGACTGGTATGGAGAGATTTAGACAGGCAGGGGGTGAGACAGACAGAGATGGGGCTAGGCAAAGTCTCAGAGTTAGTGCTGGTTTACCTGACCTTGGTGTCCCATGGAATGTGACGACACTCCTGAAAACAGGTCCCCCACACTCCCTCCATCTTACTCTGCTCACCGTGAGTGACAGGAGTCGCTACACTGCCTGGCCATTTAGTCAAAGTCCTTGTGTCTCCTCTCCGTTCTACCAGCTTTTCATGAACTTCACCCGACAGAGCCAGTGTTAGATGATGAAGAGGAAAGTGCATTTCTGGTGCGTGGCATAAACAAGTGCTTTAAGTCTCAGGAAGCGGGTCTATTTGTCCGTGAGGATTCATGAAGCACTTGTCGGTTCATGTTAACAATATCACACAGGAAGTAAAGGCAGTTGGTGGCTTTATTTTCCCACAGCTGCAGTGAGCGATCGAAAGGTATCCCAGAATTTAAAGATTTGATTGAGGTCTTCAAAGAGTCCCACTACTCTTCACATGTGTGCGTTTCACGTGACACAATGATTCAGTTGCCATATGTCCACAAGCCCGTGTATGAAGAGATTAGACCGGTTAAAATGCCGCTCATTATCAGGGGTACTTGGATTGTTTCGTGAAAACTTTCTTTCGCGTTGTTCCGACTCCATTACCTTTTGTATGAGAAGCCCAATCGCCGCACAGCATGAATGATGGGCCAGAGTGAGTGAGGTGAAACAAAACTAATGTGTTGCTGTGTAAATTCCTGTGTTGCATGGATCTTTGAAACGGGCTCCTCCGTGCTGAGGAACTTGACACATGCGTCCCTTGAAAGATACTGTGGTGTGCCGTCGACATCACCTGTCACAGAGCTTCAGCATTTCTTAACAATACGGAGAGTTTGTTTATAGAATTTAGACTTTTCATTCTCTCTTTCTCATCTCTTTTTCCGTCTAATATTGAGGAGAGGAGAGGAGAGGAGAGGAGAGGAGAGGAGAGGAGAGGGGAGGAGAAGAGAAAAGGAGAGGAGAGGTCAAAAGGAATGCTGCCTCCCCATAAATGTGATTAGAATAGAACACAGCCCACAGCAGTAGATCAAGTAAGCCATCCATCTGATTAAGGATGCCCTCTGTGGTGAGCTGCAGGAGCTGTGTGCTTTATAGACAAGGGCCTTTGGACCATCTGCTGTCATCGGGCAAACAAGGAGTTATATATGTCCCGGTGGTACCACAATCAAGACATCAGCAAGACTACGCATTTCATCTCAATGTCCTGCATGTCCAGAAGGTGTGTGTGTTAGTGTGTGTGTGTGTGTATGTGTGTTTGTGTGTGTATGGGTTTGTGCCCTGGAACAGCAGCGTGTGTGCGTAAGTAGGCGGCTTTCAAACAGTTCCCTCAGTCTAAAAATGTCTTGAGCATCTTGGTCACCCAGTCGGTAGCACTAGGGAACAGAGAACTCGTTTTGCCTGTCTGCTTGTCCATCTGTGTACCTGGCAGCCACCTCTAACCATCCACTGTGCAAAATGAAGGAGCGTCCATTACCAGGCAGACCAACGCGTCCTTGTAGGAGCCTCTTGATGGAGCACATATGGTGAGAGTGGTGAAGGATGGAGACCTGACTGAAGTAGCTGCTGTCTCTTGGTATGACTGAGTGGCTTGATGGAGCCTGATCAAATACATGTGACAGCAGAGACCAGGCCACTCTGTTTCTCTCTCTTTCTCTCTCTTTCTTTCTCTCTCTCTCTCTCTCTCTCTCTGTTTCTTTTTACAGTTAATGCTTTACTTGGTGAAGTCCTCCGGACGGATTTTATTTCAGGACCATTGCTAATTGGAGGCATTCGTTTTCAGGCCAATTAATGGCCGAGAATACAGGAGGAAAGCACAAGAAGAGGGAATGAAAAGATGAAAAGTAATGAGTCCTGTTTTCAACGAACAAAATAGGACGTCATATAATGTATGTACATAAACTATCATTTGCAAGTGTATATTCACAACATGTCAAACATCTCTTTTCACATACCCAATTATGATGTGTTACTTTCCACAAATAATTAATATTTGAGGCGCCTCATATTTCTAACTCAAAATGAAGTTGGACCACCCTATTGCAGTAAAAAGGTTATTGCTGCTCTTTATGGATGTCAGTGTTTTCTGTCATTTCTAGTTGGCCGTGTCTTTGCTTTATGATATGTGAAGAATACTTTAACAAAAGTCTAAAAGGTTAATTTTGTTGAGATTGAGAATGCATTTAGGACTGAAGTGTCTTAGCAGCAGCACTCAGCTTGATAGCTGGTCCTCTGAAGTCTCTGTAAAAGCTGCCTAGAAATACCAATTCATTTGTATTGGAAAAAAATACCTTTGCGAGCGCAAACAGAAATATTATAAAGTTCACGTGGATAAAATTGATGTTGATCCTAGGGGGTATTTTATTTTCACTAACACTAATACCTTGAGAATTATTTTGTTAATCTTTCTGACATTTTAATGAAAAGCTCTCCATCTATTGTCAAAATTAGTCTCAGTACTTACTTTTACTTCAGTAGGCATGTTATTAAATTTCACCTTCTAAACGTGTAATTAATTAGGTTAAGATAAAAGAAGCCCCCCCCCCCCCCCCCCCCCCCCCCCCCCCCCCCATGGAGCATAAGAAGAGCAAAGGGTGTTGTCACACCTGAGTCTGTCTGGGAAAACAGAAAAGACAGAAATATGAATGTTGTCTCTCCTCCCTGGTCTTATCTGGTACTGGTGAGAAGCAGCACAGGAAGCGCCAGCATATCTCTCCTTTTTATCTTCTTATCTTTTTCTATCCTCCTTCCTCTTTATTCCCTGACTTCTGTCTTATAGCCTTATCTAATATCTTCTCCTCGTTGTCTCCTGAGAGTTTGCTGAATCATAAAAGCTGACAAGAATCCCTGAAGAAGATATCAACA